>JAJJWW010012576.1:0-25674 GCA_023531295.1 Papaver armeniacum
CGATTCATCAAACTGGATTTGGTTCATAGTCGAGAGGAAGAGAAGAGAGGATGAGAGCGAAAACTCATCGGGTTTCATCAGTGAGAGAGGAAAGAAGAGAGTTTGAGGAGCGAAGAAGAGAGAACAAGAGAATGAAAAAAATGAAATTCGCGATTTGTTTTCATTAGGGTATACACATATCACGCATGTGAATCGCACGCGCATGGGAGGAAATATCCTCTAGTGTTACTGATCTTGGGTGGAAACACAACGGTACGCGTATGAATCGCACACGCACATTCTAAAGGTGTTACCACCCTGGTGTGACCAAGCGTGTGGCTGGCACGCCTAAAAAAAAAATTCGTAACGGCTCGACTCTGTTACGAATATTTTGTAACGGCCATTTGTAACGGGAATTTTGTAACGGCCCATAAGCCGTTACGAAATCCTGTTACGAATCCGAATTTGGTGTAGTGCGAATGAGTGGGTCAAGTCGTGGGACCTGCCGCAAGGAATAACATGAGGTGCTATTAGGTTAAATAACTAAGTTATTTATGTAATTGATATTCATAAAATATCGTACGTGCTTGATGCGTGTAATGCATCGCTTTTAAGCAAGCAACTCAAAACAATCGATATGCAAGAAGCATCGTTGTTTTAAAGCTTGATTGAATAAGTCGCGGATTAGGCGTCTTAAAATAGCAGCATGCTCAATCATCTTAGGGTGATCATTTAGAGGCCGCATGGGCGAGCCATCATCTGGTCGATCACTTCATGTGACAGAGTGGTGGGCAGTGATCATTGAGGTACTTCATTGATCGCCTAATATTTAATCTAAGCCGTCCGACCGAGCTGGCAAAGTTGGACGGACGAGATGGCTTGCGGCACATGTTTGTAGCCGTTGATGAAAATTAGGGTTTAGGGGAGTG
This sequence comes from Papaver armeniacum, assembly GCA_023531295.1. NCBI lineage: Eukaryota > Viridiplantae > Streptophyta > Magnoliopsida > Ranunculales > Papaveraceae > Papaver > Papaver armeniacum. Next base: position 909 of record JAJJWW010012576.1, read on the forward strand.
CGAACGTCCCCTCTTTGGCCAATCGAATTCCAAGCACTGAGTGTTAATCCACACGGACCGATCGGGCATGCATGGAGATGGCCCGCCGGCGTGCATGCCTACACCTCCTGGTTCATCAGAAATTGGATCTGGGCCACTCAATTCGACCGGCGAAGATGAGTGGTCACGATCAATTTGCGACAGAAATGCATTGCCGCAAAGCACGAATTAGGGTTTGAAGGCCGTGTGACCCAACACCTTTCGGGCGTGCGTTTCGAGGCATCTGGCCATGGTTTACACAGGCCGGTCGGTCACACGTAAAGGTGGGTCCACAGTGATCACGTTAACACCTTCGAGACCACTTGAATCTAGATCTATACCGCTCGCTTAGGCTGGCGAAGATGGATGGTTGCATCAATCTGCGAAAGTTATGTACTACCGTGACCTAAATTAGGATTTTTGAACACAACGTGTCTGCTCAATTTTGTGCAAGCGCCTATAGGCTTGCCATAGGCAAGTCGATCGTCCAAGGGGAAAGTGGGGCCGCCAATGATCATGCTGATACTTCTTTAATCGTTCGTAGGAAGATCTAAGTCGTCCAACTAGGCTGGCGAAGTTGGGCGGATAAGATGGCTTTTGAGACCGTTTTTTACGGTCTTAGCTCGTTCGAGCTTAGTTTTTACGCAGCGCAAACGCCCACGTTTGGGTCGGCGTTTGAAGTGCTTGTGAATGAGCAGAAGACTACTCGATCGACTAGGGCACTAGTGGGCCCGTCGGTGGTCACTATAGTGATTGCCTAGTTCTGCTAGGAGTAGTCTAAGTTTGTTAAATCGCGCGACCAAATCGTGTGGCCGTGATTATTTTTCGAGACTAATGTGAACAGTCCAGATTTTCCTTAAGGAATTTAAACGCGTTCGATCGTGCAACTTTTAATTAAAAGGTGTACGAATGCGCTGATCTCTTTCTCAGAGAGTGGTGTAGCCTATGTGAGTGTTTTCATGCAGGTCTCAATACTGACACTTTGGGAGATTCATGCTACTCTGTTGCGAGCGAACATTTAATCGTCATGTCATGCCAATATTGAGAGTTCGCTGGGGAACATAGCATAGGAAAACACTAGGCAGGCCATGCATTAGTGAATAATGCTGGTGCAAGATAAAATTTATAGAATATTTGGGATTGTTGCTTACATGCACCATTCGAGTAAATTTTATACACATAAATATATTGAATTTCTCAATACATATATGAGCGAAGAGGCTTAGGCACTCAACACTTTTAAATGGCTCCATTTCATTAGTGAATAATGCAACTGGGAGCTTAAATACTCGTTAGGCTCTATACTAGTGAACAATTCATCTAGGAGCTTGAGTTTCAATACAATATGAAGAGCGGCATAGGCACTCAATGTCGGGTTAGGTAGATAGACTTTTACAATTTTCTCCCTTAACTAAAAACCACCATCAACATGTACAATCCAATAATTTGTCCACCCAAGAAAAAAGGATATGATGAGATTAAGAAGCTACCGAAAGATGAACGAGCGGATGCAAAAGAGGAAGTTGAAAAACAATACGAACTAAATTACACTAAATGGGTTGCTTTCAAAATAGTAATTGACTCACTGACTAGAGTCGATTCAATATATTTTTCCAACTCAGCCAAAAATATGCTTATAAATCCAATAAACTATTCACACATGTTCAGATTTTATTAAAACTAACATAAACCTTGGAAATTTCACTTTTAAATTTTGTAAATTCCAACATGAATTGATCACATAATCCGTCAGCATGTCGAACTTCTAAACGGTTTATAACAAGATACGCTTGCTTTGGAACAAATTATTTGTTTTATATCTTCCTTGCCGAAGACACTTCTTTTAAGTACCTATCGCTGACTTAGTGGATAAATTAATAGGAATTAGCTAGGATCATTATATTATGGAAATGTTCAATTCGCAACATACAACACCTACGAAGTTTATGATTATCTGATAGTCGTACAAGCTTTGTTAAACTTTTTATTACCCATTATATGGATGGTTGGATAATTTCAAACACATGATTTCATTGGCACATGAAGATGAAGCAACTTTTACGATAAGACTTGGTACAAAAACTATAATCAAAGTTATGTAGATTAATTTTGCGTACAATAACATGGAGTCATGGACCATATTTTTTGTTCTCGTTATTATTATCCTTTATTTTTTCTGATGAACAATCATATCACATTTCATTCAATCTAAAAAAGTGATTACATGATTGTTTATAAGAAAAAGAACATCAAAATACAAGAAAAATAAAACCAGAATACAAATAAAGATACCAATTACATGTGAATTGCTTGAGAGAAAGAGCAAAATACCTAGAAATTTGAACATGGTTTAGGTTTTATTTGGAACCGGACCAAACCAATTAGGAAGAAACCAAACAGAACCATTTACTAATGGATTGGTTACGGTGTAGAAAGTGGAAAACCGATAGTGTTGGTTTTGGTTTGGTTTGACCTCTAAAACCGAACCAAAAACCATTGAAAAACCGATTAATTTTTAAACTTAGTTTCTACATTTGATTTACAAGTATTAGATTCTACCCATTAATTTAGAGGATAAATTGAAACCCTAAATCTAATATTTCATTATGATACTCTCCCTCTTTCTCTTTCTCCTTCTCTCAGTCGCCTCCCTTCTCCACCCCCAACTACAATTTCTGCTACTCGACTTTTTCTTAGGTCTACCTTCTTTTTTATTTGTCAATAACTAAATTAAGATATATTATATATCTTCTTTTGATCTCTAGATTTAGAGTAAGCTTTAACTATTCTTGATATTTTATTTATTTTATTTTTGTCTGTAAATTTGTGTAAACCAATACTATCGGCAACTACGATTTTTTTATCTGTAAATTTGTGTATTTTTTTTTTTTGGTTTGACATAATTATTGGTTAACCAAAAACCACTGGGACAAACCGAAACTAACTGGAACCATTTGGAAACCGAACCAATGGTTAATGGATTGGTTTGGTTTAGATTTTTAGGAACCAATAGTATTGGTTTCGGTTTTGGTTTGGCTAGAAACCGAACCAAAACCGACCATGAACAGCCCTAAAAATACCGCAAAGGTACCCATTTTTTGTATGAGAAGTTGAGAGAAAAGATGGTATAATCCGGAGTCAATTCCGACCATTTTGAATGTATGTTTTCTTTAATAATAGATGCTCCAAAAAGAAAGGAGTGGAGTGCTTAGCCGTTAATCTTGTATATATGAACGAAAAACCTAGATACCCTAGATCCCTTTTATTGAAGATGAACTTAAAGCGATGCCGTGTTGAATCGTCGATATTCTTGAATCTAGAATAACAAGCAATGAAACGACCAACAAAGATTAAACAAATCATCATCAAAGTGAAGAAATAATTGTTCTTCGTGCGAATAAAGAATCACTCAAAAACCGAAGATAAAATCACCAAAATGGTGAAGAAAATGTACCAAAAAAAAAAAACAAAAAAATCTTATTTAAGATGATAGAGACAGCTACTAGAGTTATCATGTTTGATCACTGAGTTAAAATCCCTGAAATGGTGAAGAAATGTGTAGTTGCGAGAAATCTCACAACTACACCCTTAGTAAAATCTATAAAACAATCTAAGAAATCATAATGAAAATCTCAAGAACTTTTATTAAAATCTTAGAACAAGTACAAAGATATGAGAAAACCGTAACTTGGGGAGAAAATAACTTTCTCTCTCCTAAATATCTTGTCTAAGCTCACCAAAAAGATCTCTCCTTTCTACAAAGGCGCTCGGCTCCTTATATAGGAGTTTACATAGTGGAGGACAACTAATAAAGCCCCTAATTTCGGATTTGACGCGCGTCAATGACGCATAGACTTTATCATTGCCCAACGGTTTCTTTATTGTCGCGTAGATCTTCACACCTTTCTCGTGATCTGGTGACGTCATCTGGTTCGTCATCTTGAATATGTTGTGTGCGTTCGTCTTCGCTTACTACCAAAGGATTCACTTCGCATGCTTAAGTAGTGTGCGGTATTTTGCACCCACATTTTGCCTCTTCTCATATCGTTCTTTTGGTAGAGAGAGCGGTATGAGAAACTCTAGTTTATTGTTTTGCCGCACAGTTCATCTTTTCGTATTTTTAAAACCGACATGTTTCGTGATTTCGCTTAACCGTGCATGCACGTGTTGACTTTCTTCCTTTTCAACCTAAGCACGCCTTGATTTAACCGGTTACCTCTTTTACCTATTTATTGTCTGGGGTGAGGAGAGATAATTATTTCTCTTCTTTATTTTCCTTCTTCTCTGCAAATCTTCTTCATCTTCTTCCTCCCAAAGTCTTCATCCTTCATCCTTTCAGAGATTTTTCCGGTGCTATTCTTCTTTAAACCTTATGGATTCTCATTCAAGGTTAGTATATTATTGTCTTTCTTTTGAATTTTTAACTGCCATTGTTGATCTGCTACTGTTCTCCTTATTCCCATACTGGTTTCGTTGCAGCAAGAGTTCTTCCTTTGGTAATATTCGTATTACAGTTTCAAACCCTAAATCTTCTTTGAGCTTTAAAGAAGATGAATCTCGCAAGAGGAAGCCTTCGCACAACAAGGTAGTAAGAAATACTTTCTTTTCTTTAAAAAAATATTGTTGCCTCTGTTCTATCTGCGTTGTTCTTCGAAGGATGCTGAGAGCGAAATTGATGTCGAGAAGAAGAAGGAGGTTAAGAGAGTTCGTAAAGTACCCACAATCAATACTTCTCTTGTCATCCCAGAGCTTAACTATAAGCCCCGTCCTAAACAACGGGTCTCTCCTAATGTCATTATTGACGCTCCTTCACAGGGAATCGTTGCCCCAGCTTCTTTGGATGCTTCCGCATCTCCAAAGGGAACCCCCGCTTCTGAGGAAGCTATTTTAGTTGATCATGTGGTTATCTCTTCTTCTGAGAATGTGACCGCACCAGTAGTGGATACCACCGTTTACACCCTTGTGAATATTCTTGCCTCAGCGAATATTCCCGCACCAGTGAGAGATGCAACCGCTCCTATTTCAAAGGATACCGCTTCTTCTGTAGTTACTCCTTCTCCTTATAAAGTTATCTTTTCCTCTTTGGAGGCTGCCTCTGCTGACAAGGGGGTCTTTGAAGGAGTAGACTCTGCTACCCAGACTTTATCGGATATCATTAATGTCGCTCGCTCATCCATTAATGATCCTTCTAAGCTTCGCATTTGTGATGTTCTAGCCAAGCTTTTATGTGACTCTCCACCAGACAAATCAACTAGGAGCGAAATCTTCTCGCAGCTGGATCCAAGCGTCAATCTTTCCTTTGATCTCTTGGTGAGTACTCTTTCGCTTACACTTTTCTATTCATGATATTTTATCGCTTCTTTATGTTTGTTTTATGTCTTCCTTAGGAATCACGTCGTCGCCTGGTCTAAATTGAGGGATTCTACCGAATCTAGTAGTACCATACTAAAGCTTTCTCGTCAGAATACCAAGTTAAAGGGGGAACTCAAGCTGAATTTCTTGCATCTGAAAATCATCGCAACAAGAATCAAGAACTCAAAGGTGTGTGTAAATACGGAGCTTTTGTGTTGCATATACCAATGCAAGGATAAGCTTCTCAATCTTTGAGTAATTTTTCTCTGTGGCATTGTAGGTTTTGCTTATGTAGTATATTGGCTTTTCAAATCCTTGATCCAAGCGAAGCAATACAACACTTAATGCGTGTGGTGTTGACACTAAATATATTAATAGCTTGGTAGGCCCGAAGATGTGTATATTTTATGGCCTACGGTGATACCGCAAGTGCACGGTGTCTTGGTTGTAGAACTGGGCACGTACGAGTCGAACCACAGAGACTTGTGGTGCTCTTGTATTGATCAAAGGCTTGCTAACTGAATTTCTAGTGTGAGTAACAAAAGGGTGTTTATAAGATGTTTTGCCGTCGTCTAGTGAGATGTAATGAAATAAACCTAAACTAAGGTAAACAGATAGTGACAATGGGGTTGCTAAGGTCTTCAAATTCACCTCTAACTCCTATTGTGTGCTCAACTGAGTTGAGACTTTCTTGCCCTGTGACTGATAAGGGCAGGGTGTCAAACCCACCACTTATCTAAGGGGTTTCTCCATGTTATGCTTCAAATATCAGCTAAATTGCTAACCTAGAGTCTTGGTTGTCTAATGAAGCACAACCAGATCAAGAGAATTAGCTATTGTGCCTAAAGTGTGAGTTTGTGGCAATCTCAAAACAGATTTAACTCCGACTACTGATGGATACAAGGCATCCATTGTGAAAGAAAAGTGTTGGATGCTCTTACTGAAAACATAATTATAATTTTGAACATTCAAGATAGTTCAACGAGTTTAAGAACATAATATGGAGTTAGGGTTTCGGTTGAAACCCTAACAAAACTAATCAAAACATCATATGAAATAAAACGCAAATTAAACCTAATTGATCAGATGGCTACTCCGGGCGTGAGCAAATTCATTCTCTCGCCCCTATTTATACATGCAATTGATTCCCCCAAAACAGCCAAACCCTAATTCTTTAAAAAATGAAATTAATTGAAAAACAATTCAACCCATACTCCGATTCGCCTTCCTCTTCGTCTAATCGCCTCGAGAGACGCCATGCATGGTTGTTGTGACCTAACCTAGTTCTTATCTTCTCTAAGTTAGCTTCTAGGGTTGCGGAAGCTAAGAGAGAGAAAATAAGAGCTAAAGAGGTGGTGCTTACTGTTTGCGGGGATGGTGTTCTTTGTGTCGGGAGGGTTGTTGGTGAGGTGGTGATGGCGAAGGTGGCTGTGGTGTCGGAAGAGCGAGCTACGCTCACGATGGAGACGGAGAGAGAGAGATGAGAAGAAAGAGAAGATGGAGTGAAGAATGGGTCCATCGATGGGGGTATAGGGTTAGGTTGATTCGGTGTAACGGGTGCAGCAAGGGGGCGATGAGAAGGGCCTAGCGGCGTAGGATGGGGCGGCTATGATCTGAACGGCCGAGGAAGTAAGCGGTTTTGGCGTGATCTGGGTGTAGCACGGAGCATCGATATTCGATGCACGTGGAAGCACGACCGTTGGATGAGGGAGAAAGAAATCTCAACGTCTCGAAGCGACGGGCTCGGATCCGGGTCGTGGGTAGCTCTAGCCCATGTCTTCCTTGTTGGTTTGTAACTAATTCGCGCGCGGCTTTGGCTATCTACTCCATAGATGCTCGACTCCAATTCTTCGCTCTTTTGGCTCCTCGGATTCTCCGAGCTTTATTCATTACCTAAAAACACAAAATTAATTAATACAAATATTTATTCTCGAAAACAAAGAAAACACGAGAATGCTGGGATAATATCGATTTATGAGCACAAAAGATGAGTAAAATGCCAATAAAAAGGTGTATAAATATGCACTATTTGGCACTCATCAAATACCCCCAAACCTGAATTTTACTTGTCCTCAAGTGAAACAGAAAATAAGAAATCCTAACTATACCCCTGTCGTAGGTCTCTCGAATGCATTTAGCGTATGCACTAAGCCTTTAAACCGCTAGGTGTCCCTAGTGGACGAGTTGTAGTCTCGTGAGGGTTTACAAGAGGTATACCCACAAAACCTTCTCCAACTTCGAGTGTAAAAGAGTCTCAAGCCTCCAAGAAGCTATGAGTATATAGAGTTTCTCGCATGCTAGTAATGTAAGTTAGAACTATCGAAGAACGCATTCTCATCCTTAAGTGCTGAGCGAGAAGTAACCATACCATATGAAAGAATTCGGATTCGATTGTGATCATAAGTCTCAACTTCTGCCTCACCATTAGGGTTTTATGATAATTGCACTCAAAAAGATCGCTTTTTTAGCCTACATGTTATAAACCGCAAGTGCACGGCGTCTATCAGAGACGCGGCAAGTACGGGTCGATCCCACAAGGACTTGTGGTGCTCAAGTGATCTAAGGCTTGGTTTACTGAATTTCTAATGAAGGTAACACACTTATAGTTTGTGCCGAAACGGCTGAGTTGAAGTGAAGTGACAGTGAGCTTAAGATGCAACTAGATTGTAAGCACTAGGGTGTCGAATCCACCGCCTAATCTCAGCTAATTCAGTTCAAGTTCAATATTGTTCTCGTCCCTTGTAATGGATACTGGGACAAAATGCAAGTCTGCCGTTATCCGGGGTTTCTATGGATGGTTTGTTATCAACCAAAGCAATTAGCTAATTCCTAGTATTAGTTGTCTTATCACAGTACAACTAATCACAAATCACTTTCATTACTTAGATGATCAAACTTATCCTAAGATGGATATCTAATCACAATTAGGGTATTTCTCCTAAGCACTAGTTGTCTTCTCAGGGTACAACTAGTCCTGGGGATCAATAACAGTGACAATGAGGTGTGAATTGCAATACATTTACATAGTGATAACTTTGACTACGGTGCATACATGGTATGCATTGTGAAAGTAAAATGCAAGGTATTCGATTATATATCCTAAAGCATATAGCACAATCAAGAACAATTATCAAAATATAAACTACAATTATCAAGCAGTTATGGGTTTCATCTCAACCCTAGAAAATAATTTAGAACATGATTACAACGAAAAATAAACTACAAATTAACCTAATTGATCAGACTTTGCTAATCCGGGCGTAGTTAAAAACATCTTCTTCATCCTCTATTTATACATGCACTATCAAAAGCTAAAAACCCTAATTTTATTTAAAAACGAGAAAATTAAAGTGAAATTTCTCTCACCACGTCGCTCCAACTGCTCCCTCTTCGTCAATCGCTCCATGCTTCTAAAATGATGAAAACCCTAGCTTTAGTTTTTTGAAGTTAGCTTCTAGGGTTGGAGAAGCTAAGAAAGAGAAAACCTAAATCTAGAGAGGGGGTGCGGCTGTTGGGGTTGGTTGTTCTTTGTGGTGTCGGTGGAGGTGATGATGGAGGTGGTGATGATAGAGACGGAATATGGAGAAGAAGGCATGGGAGAGCAGAAGGTTGGTCGGGGTAGAGAGGAAGAAGAGCAGAGCTCTGCTCTGTGTCGGGGGTGAGGTGAAGAAAGAGAAAGATGGAGAGAAAATGGGTAGTCGACTAGGGTATAGGGTGTAGGATGCTTCGGTGTTGGCGAGTGCAAAAGAACGGACGATGGGACGGCCGAGCGAGCGTTGGATGAGGCGGCTACGATCCGAACGGTCGAGGATGGTAAGCGGTTTTGGAGCGATCTGGAGTTGCACGGAGCATCAAGAGATGATGTATAGTGATGGAGCGACCGTAGGATGCAGGAGGAGAGATCTCGGACGGCTCGTGGTGGACGGGCCCGGATCCGGGTCGCGGGTTGGGTCTAGCTCAAGCCCATGTCTTGAGATGAGTTGCTACTTGTTGGGTTCAAGAATTGCGCTTGAGCTTTGGCTATCCGCTCCATAGATGCTCGACTCAATTCTTCGCTCTTTTGGCTCCTCGTTTCTCAGGACTTTATTTAGTACCTAAAAATACAAAATTAATTAATACAAATATTTATTCTTGAAAACAAAGAAAACACCAGAATCTGGGATAATATCTGATTCTTGAGCACAAAAGATAAGTAAAATGCCAATAAAAAGGTGTATAAATATGCACTATTTGGCACTCATCAAATACCCCCAAACCTGAATTTTACTTGTCCTCAAGTGAAACAGAAAATAAGAAATCCTAACTATACCCTGTCGCAGTCTTTCGAATGCATTTAGCGTATGCACTAAGCCTTTAAACCGCTAGGTGTCCCTAGTGGACGAGTTGTAGTCTCGTGAGGGTTTACAAGAGGTATACCCACAAAACCTTCTCCAACTTCGAGTGTAAAAGAGTCTCAAGCCTCCAAGAAGCTATGAGTATATAGAGTTTCGCATGCTAGTAACAGAAGTTAGAACTATCGAAGAACGCATTCTCATCCTTAAGTGCCGAGCGAGAAGTAACCATACCATATGAAAGAATTCGGATTCGATTGTGATCATAAGTCTCAACTTCTGCCTCACCATTAGGGTTTTATGATAATTGCACTCAAAAAGATCGCTTTTTAGTCTCTCATGTGTGCGGCGGGAATAAAGAGAGAAATCCCGCACACGTTGTAGGTAAGAAGGATAACCTTCCGAAATAAAATCAAGACTCCACGGAAATGTGGACAAAAAGAATCTTTTTACGATGATCTCTAAGGAAGGAAATCAACCATTAGCAAGGGGTGGGAGTACTCACTCACTTCTCACCCGATCGGCAATTAATATCACTCTCTCATAAGAACCATAGAAACGTCTTCAATCTTCGGTCTTCAAATGTTGATGACGAACTTCTAAACTTCACAAAACTTGACAATTTTTAACTTTTCTATTCAAATTCCTTGTTGTTTGGATTTTTCTTTTTAAATTCTTCTTTACCATGGTGGTAGCAAAAATAAGAAAATAAACTACAATATTTTTTTTGACTTTTGATTTTTTGATTTTTTTTTTTTTTTTTTTTTTTTTTTTTTGCATTACAATAAATGAAAATAAAAATACAAATACAAATAATGAAACAACTAACTCCATGGACAAAGGACTTTATCACTCAATTTTTCCACAACTTGTATTGTCTTGATTTTATAAATTTTATTAATTCTCATCCTATTTTCTTTTCGTTTTCTTTGTTGCACGTAAACCTTGGACTATCTCAACTTTTCTTTCAATATTCGATTCTCGCTCCGTTGTTGGCGATGATGTGTTTCTATGGGTCTTGCTGATTGAGAGAGAGAATGATGCTAACTACAAATCGGTATTTAGAAGGAGTTTTCATCTTTAGACGTCACCCTCATGATTGACAAAAACTAGCACTCAAGAGATCAAAAGTAGTGCTTTGAAAATGGTGCGAAGTTGGGTAGCTCACCATTCCTACCGGAATTGACGTACGATGACACACACTCTAACAACTTTTCTAGAAAGTTGCAAAAATTTGAAGGTTGGTGCCTCACTTGATGTAAAATGGGTAGTCTCCACTATGGGTGATCACAATTCTACTACCGAATATCTAACAGCACCTAATTCGCTCTCCGGTATGGTTAAATCCAACTTTAACGCTCTAATCAACTAAGGAACCCGATTGTGTTCTCCGGTACTTCCAACTTTTGTTATTTCGGTTAAAACTCTCTATGTAAACATAGCTAAAAGCATGCTCGTGACTCTAAAATCTCTAAAAGTTGGAGGTTTTTACAAAAAGAGTTTTGATTTTTTTTTTTTTTTTTTTTTTTTTTTTTGAAAATAAAAGGTAAAATAAAAGACTAAAAACTCTAAATGCAAATGCACCCCAAACCTAAATCAAACATTGTCCTCAATGTGTCACAGATAGGAAAAATTTAAACAAATCACGTACCACGAGAACTATGCGATAAGATAAAAGGGAAGAGATTACGGTATGTCGGCGGAGCAAGGTTGAGCTTCATTCGTCAAGGCTAGAATCCAATATTCTCAACGGAGATCATATCGGATTAGCATAATATATGTGCAAGAAGACTCAACCGAATGAAGAAAAGAAAAATTTAACAAGTCCTCTTTGGATATATACAATGAAAATTCACCATAAACCAACAATCTAAAGAGTTGAGGATCAACCCAATAGACAATATGTACACACATTAACAGCCTTACACAAAAATAAAATGAGAGTGCAAGTAAGACCGCAAATGGGAATGAGTTTCCCCAAACCTAAACTTGTGAACGGGTGTGTTTGAAAGCACAAAATCTTGCAATTTTAAAGGTACATCATGCAAAAGGTCTAACTCGAAATGAGTTTTGCTAATTAAAGGCAGACATACACATTCCAACTGTGGCTCCTTAAGAGTGTTATACTTTGATGCAAAATAGTCCAAGAGGACTTGGGAAGCACAAAGCTCTAGGCCTAAGTTAGGCTTTTTTAGAAAAGTTGGTTTTGCAATTTTGTGACAAACTACACCTAGGTTGGGTGAAGGAGTTTCAATTTGTGACTCAGAGAGAGGTTAGGTATATCTACGTTATTTTCATGTATAAAATCATTTTGTACTATCACGCACTTTCCCAAAGTCAGAAGAGGGTAAATCATGTTCATTTTCACAGGACATTTCCACAGGTTCCACATCATCATCACATATATGAATATTAGAAGAAGCATCATTCATAGGGTTCACAGAAGAGACACTTGATGTCTCTGAACCTAAAAGATTCTACTACATTTTCAAAATACACATGCTCTTCATATTCATCATCATCATCATAGCAAGAATTCATCTCTTCATTCAAAATTGTAGTATTTTTAGTGTACTCATCTACCTCTAGATTAGGTTCATATTCAATGTTAGTTGCATGAGTAAGACTAGAAACACTATTTTCAATCCTATCATTTTGTAACTCAATTAGGTTCCTTTGAAGAATCATCTTGAGTTGTTCTATTGAAGGAGAGTCTTCACTAGTGGGTATGCATTCCTCATATGGATATTCATTGTATGGTTGTGCATGAGGTTCACTAGAGAAGGGAAATTCAGACATGTTGCTATATGGATGGTCATGCATTGCATTCCTTTCAAGCCTAGCATTTTGCTCCAAGAGTGTTTCCATTGTTGATTGCAAACTAGGAGTTGGGGGAGTATAAAATTGTTCATCTCCCCACTGTGGTGAATGATGCATGTGTGCAGGTTGATTATGGTCCCAATAGTCACTTCTAGACACTTCATATATTGGATTATCATGGTTTTCCCTAGACTGCCTAAAATCATGCAAGATATAACAGTATTCAGCAGGGTGGTCTAAGCCACCACATAAGGTGCAAGCATGCATTTCATATTGCCTAGAAAAACTAGATTCGACAGATTGCCTTTCTAAAGCGTAGAAAGCATTGCCTATCTCTAAAGCAGATAGTCGAGCCTCTAATTGATCTAAAAGTGATGACTGGGTATGAGAAAATTGTTCATTTTCAACCTGTGGTGGATGATGTATATGATCATAATGATTAGGGTATGTGAGGTCAGGGCCCTGAGAAGGCCCATTAAATTCCCTAAAGTCACTATGGTATGTGGGGTGTTCATCCTGTGAAAGGTGCCCGTAAGCAAGCTCTCTAAGGGATTTGTTTGAATCCCCAGGATCTGGACAAAATCCTGACATGATTTATCAACTCAAATTGAACTCAAAGCCCAGTTGAAGTGGACTAAGTTTGGTTTTGGTGGGTTTTGGTGGGTTTCATTTGGTTTGTTGGGTTTTGGTTTGTTGTGGGCTAGTTGTTTGGTTTCTGTGGGAGAGCCCAAGTGTGTGGACTTAGTTTTGTGCAGACAGCCCAGGGTTTTTTTGTTAAACAGCCTAGGTTTGTGAAACTTGCACAGCCCAGTTGTGTGCCCCAACGAGATGTGGGCTTAAATTTAGGCTGACAAGTTAGCAGCCCAGGTTGTGGGCTTTAGGCAGGTGCAAAAATAGAGCCCAGATTCTGTGAGTCTGATGTTTGTGCAGGGCCCAGCCTTGGGGTCAATCAACCCAGCTATGATTATGGGCTCCGGTTGTGCAGAGTGCAGGCCCAGATTGTATTAGCCCAGGTGAACTGAGTTTCAGTTTGGTTGCAGCCCAGGTTGGGTTCAGTGAGACCAGCTGGTCAGTCAGCCCAGCTATGAAGGCTTCAGTTTTGGGTGTGGGCTCGAGATTGTATTAGCCCAGGTTGAGGGCTTCAGCTGAGCACACAGCTCACAGAGTTTTCACAAAAATTGACACAGTCGAGCACTGGGTTATGTGCAGCTTAGTTTATGCACAGTCTAGTGAGGCACAATTCACAACACAAATCACACACAATTTCTGAGCACTCAGGGGTGCTTGCACATCACAGCTTAGGATGGCAAAGAGCAACACAGCACAACACAGAACTAGTGCAGCTCACAGCACAGTTTGCAACTTCAACACAACACACAACTCGCAGCAAGGATTGGCAGCTCACAACACAAAGAAAGCTTGTGCAAACTCTCCGAATGTAAATGACACAACACAAGGGGTTCAAGCATGCATAAGGGGCTCAACAGGTTAGCTCCCACAGGTGGAACCTCAAACTTGCAGCTACAGGGCACTGCAGGGGTCTGGCACAACTTGGCTCACCAGGGCAGATTGGTTATGCACAGGCTAAGCTCACAATTCAGGCCTCAGATTGCACCAATTTCAGATATTGCAAGTTTGAAAACATAGGGTACAGGGCAAATGGGTTGTCACAGCTTGGCTCATGCTCAGTTTATGCTCAACTGACTTGGCTTTCCAAGTTGTGACCCAACACTTGCAGCTTCAGGGGGCTAGCAAGGTGGTTTCACACGAGGCTCACACAGGGAGTAGATGGATCCGAGTTAAAGCATGCAAGGGGTCAAGGGAGCAACAAAGCATGACCTGGCCTCTACAGTGGTTGACAGATTCACAAGTGAAGCTCAATGCAATGTTATACCCAAAGACTCGGCAATGCACAGATTTGAAATGGTTAAGCTTTTAAAACATGCAACAGATGGCTCAACAAGGTTTGCAGCTTAAGCTCAATCAAAGAACAGGGCTGAGCCGGTGCTTAGGGTCGAATGAAGACTAAAGGCTACAAGACAGGGCAAGCACAGATTAGCACAAGGCACCACTCACCTTACAAGTCGCAGGGTTTGCTCAATTGCACCTTATGCGCCTCCCTCTTGGGTTGACTCAGCCTTGCCACTTGCACCTGTTAGCTTAACAAGCAAAGTTCAGTCCTCAATGTTATGCAATAAGCAACAGAGCTAGTGTGCTACGATGACAGAGCTAAGCTCTGAGCAAAGCACTGAATGAGGTAAAGTTATGAGCAAGTTTCAAAAGCAAGGGTGCTCAAACAGGGTAGTGATGCAGGATATACAATGACTAAGCTAAGTTACAAATGCAAGTTACAAAACTAAGTTATACTAAAACAAAATTAACACAATATGAATATGTATAAGGTAGAATTACAATGCAGACAAATAAACTTACAATGCTAAGTTACTCTACAACAGGGCTACAAGTAACATTAAAAATGAGTTATGTACAAGGTGAGAAGCAGTAAAGTAAAGCCGAAGAACAACAGGGGCACACGCCAAGTCCCCGCAACGGCGCCAAAAACTTGGTAGGCAAGATGTGTATATTTTATGGCCTACTTGGTGATACCGCAAGTGCACGGTGTCTTGGTTGTAGAACAGGCACGTACGAGTCGAACCACGCAGACTTGTGGTGCTCTTGTATTGATCAAAGGCTTGCTAACTGAATTTCTAGTGTGAGTAACAAAAGGGTGTTTATAAGATGTTTTGCCGATACGGCTGAGATGTAATGAAATAAACCTAAACTAAGGTAAACAGATAGTGACAATGGGGTTGCTAAGGTCTTCAAATTCACCTCTAACTCCTATTGTGTGCTCAACTGAGTTGAGACTTTCTTGCCCTGTGACTGATAAGGGCAGGTGTCAAACCCACCACTTATCTAAGGGGTTTCTCCATGTTATGCTTCAAATATCGGCTAAATTGCTAACCTAGAGTACTTTGGTTGTCTAATGAAGCACAACCAATCAAGAGAATTAGCTATTGTGCCTAAAGTGTGAGTTTGTGGCAATCTCAAAACAGATTTAACCCGACTACAATGGATACAAGGCATCCATTGTGAAAGAAAAGTGTTGGATGCTCTTATTTGAAAACATAATTATAATTTTGAACATTCAAGATAGTTCAACAGAGTTTAAGAACATAATATGGAGTTAGGGTTTCAGTGAAACCCTAACAAAACTAATCAAAACATCATATGAAATAAAACTGCAAATTAAACCTAATTGACTGCACTGCTACTCCAGGCGTGAGCAAATTCATTCTCTACTGCCCCTATTTATACATGCAATTGATTCCCCCAAAACAAAGAAACCCTAATTCTTTAAAAAATGAAATTAATTGAAAAACAATTCAACCCATACTCGATTCGCCTTCCTCTTCCGTCTAATCGCCTCGAGACGCCATGCATGGTTGTTGTGACCTAACCCTAGTTCTTATCTTTCTAAGTTAGCTTCTAGGGTTGCGAAGCTAAGAGGGAGAAAATAAGAGCTAAAGAGGTGGTGCGGCTGTTTGTGGATGGTGTTCTTTGTGTCGGGAGGGTTGTTGGTGAGGTGGTGATGGCGAAGGTGGCTGTGGTGTCGGAAGAGCGAGCCGCTCTCCGATGGAGACGGGAGAGAGCAGAGGAGAAGAAAGAGAAGATGGAGTGAAGAATGGGTGCATCGATGGGGGTATAGGGTTAGGTTGATTCGGTGTAACGCAGTGCGGCAAGGGATGATGAGAAGGGCCTAGCGAGCGTAGGGATGGGGCGGCTATGATCCGAACGGCCGAGGAAGTAAGCGGTTTTGGCGTGATCTCGTGTAGCACGGGAGCAGCGATCTTCGATGCACGTGGAAGCAGCGGCCGTTGGATGAGGGAGAAAGAAATCTCAACGTCTCGAAGCGACGGGCTCGGATCCGGGTCGTGGGGTAGCTCTAGCCCATGTCTTCCTTGTTGGTTTGTAACTAATTCGCGCGCGGGCTTTGGCTATCTACTCCATAGATGCTCGACTCCAATTCTTCGCTCTTTTGGCTCCTCGATTCTCCGAGCTTTATTCATTACCTAAAAACACAAAATTAATTAATACAAATATTTATTCTCGAAAACAAAGAAAACACGAAACGGGATAATATCGATTTATGAGCACAAAAGATGAGTAAAATGCCAATAAAAAGGTGTATAAATATGCACTATTTGGCACTCATCATAGCTCTTTTCCTGGCTCCGCTTTCTGCAAAATAGATAAATTCATTAAATAGTTCTTAATGCTTTGCAGCGCTTTCTCGAACTTGGTCCCCTTCTTTAGGATGTTGAAAAAGTGTTTGCACTTGTCTGATGAGCGCAAATGAACCGCCCTAATGAGGCTAGTAGCCCATTTAATTTCTCGCACGTCTTTACAAGTTGCGGGTGATGGCATGTCACGGACCTCTTGCATCTTTTCTGGATCGACTTATATTCCTTCATTCGATACAATGTAACCTAAAAAATTTCCCTGATGCTGCTCCAAAGATACATTTTGCTGGGTTTATCTTCATCTTAAATTTCCGCATCTGTTCAAATAATTCTCTCAAGTTTTCAACATGATCTTTCGCCTTTTTACTCTTCACTAGCATGTCATCTACATAGACTTCTAACGTTGTATGCACCCATTTCACGAATAACTTTTTGACCATTCTTTGATATGTCGCTTTGCATTTTTAAACCAAAAGTCATTCGAGTATAACAATATAATTCTCTTGGCGCGAAGAAAGCCATGCGTTCTTGATCCTCTTCCGCCAATGGGATCGACTATACCCCGAATATCCATCCATTAATGATAATCTTTCATTTCTTGTTTCTGCTTCTACCATTTGTGGTATATCTGGGAGTGGAAAGTTGTCCTTTGGGCATGCTTTATTCTGGTCATTGAAGTCGATGCAGATCTGTATTCCCTTATTTTTCTTTGGTACTACCACCATGTTTGCTATCCATTCCAGGTACTTTGTTGGTCTGATTATTCCCGCATCCAACATTTTCTGCAACTCCGCTTATTTGAGGATGATATGTAGTTGCTATCTTCCTTATTCTTTGCTTGAATGGCCTTGCAATCTTCTTGATATCTAATTTGTGACATGCAACATTAGGGTCTATGCCTGGAATATCGTCCATGCTCCATGCGAAGACGTCTTTATATTCCCGCAGGAGATTGATTGTCCTTTCTTCTTCTTCTTTGTCCATCTTTGTTCCAATCTTTAATATCTTTGGTTCTTCTTCAGTCCCAGTGTTGATGTCTTTCGTTGGCTCTGCTGCAGTGAAATTCTCTTTTGGCTCTCCTAGCGGTGATGGTTCTTTTATTTTGTGCGTTAGTTCGCCTTCTTTTTCTGGAATCTCGCTTGGTATTCCTTTCACTTCTTGTGCTCTTATCATGTATATTCTTAATTCTTCTTCTTTTGTTTGATTCTCTCGCCTTTCTCCACCTATCTTTTCGCTTCTTCGTGTGTCCTTCATAATTATTTACATCTATTTGACTGCAGACTTTCGCACTCCTAGTATCTCCTTTGATTTCGCCTATTCCACTTGGTATTGGGAAACGCACGCATTGATGAAGAGTTGACGCTACTCCTTTTATCGCATGTACCCATGGTCGTCCCAATAACATATTATATGGTGATTCTACGTCCACTACGCATAAGGTTATCTGTGTTTCTATTTCTCCCAATAGTATTCACATGGTTATCTCGCCTTTTGGTTTTGTTGTCGTTTTATTAAAACCATGAATGTTGTATGTTGAGAGCGTCATATCCGCATCCTCGTATCCCATATACTCTTGAATGTGCGATAAAATAAAATATCCACCGAACTACCTGTGTCTACCAAGGTTCTATTTATCGCCCATTCTTCTGATGCTTTCGCGCTTTCATTTCTTTCTTTTCGCTCTGCAGTTACTGTAATCACCAATGGATCTGTTCGCCTTAAAAAAAAATTCGGTATTTCATCTGCTGCGAATGTTATGTTCTGCTTTTCCCACTCCTTCAAGGGAGATATTTTTTCCACCGTCATGATTTTCCTTCCATCAAAGTCGAGTTTGTGTATTTTTCTGTGATTCCTGCATGAAAATCATTGATAACCGTTTTTGTTATTGAGTTACATTGTATACTCCTGCTTCCTTCTTTTGCTATGATGATCCTTATTGCTTCCATTTATCCGCTTTGTGTTTTAACATCTGCCTTGCTTCTGCGATTGTTCTTCTGTTGGATCTATTCTTGGGTTTTTCTAGGTTCGTTATTTCTTTCATCCATCTATGCGGAATCAACAATTTCACCTCTTCTTCGACTTGTTATTTTTCTTAAAACAATATCTTCTCTTGACGAACTAAAGAACCAAAACTGTTATGAATGAAAATCACTTTTTGAGATGGAAACTTTTGTTTTGTTTTTATAGATCTGAATTTTTAAAATTCTTAAAGATTGATAATAATACGATGAAAAACGATGAATAATTTTGTGTGTATTTTTGAAATAATCTCACCAACAGGGTATCTCATCCGAGATGATTTCTAGCGCCAAAATATAGTTGCGAGAAATCTCACAACTACACCCTTAGTAAAATCTATAAAACAATCTAAGAAATCATAATGAAAATCTCAAGAACTTTTATTAAAATCTTAGAACAAGTACAAAGATATGAGAAAACCCTAACTTGAGGAGCAAATAATTTTCTCTCTCCTAAATATCTTGTATAAGCTCACCAAAAAGATCTCTCCTTTCTACAAAGGCGCTCGGCTCCTTATATAGGAGTTTACATAGTGGAAGACAGCTAATAAAGCCCCTAATTTTGGATCTGACGTGCGTCTATGACGCATAGACTTTATCATTGCCGCACGGTTTCTTTATTGGCGCGTAGATCTTCACACCTTTCTCGTGATCTGGTGACGTCATCTGGTTCGTCATCTTGGATATGTTGTGTGCGTTCGTCTTCGCTTACTACCAAAGGATTCACTTTGCATGCTTAAGGAGTGTGTGGTATTTTGTACCCACAAAATATGCCAAAAGACACCAAAAAAAAAAAAGGAAAAACAAATAATATTAGTCAAGATGGCTACTAGAATTATCCCGTTTGATTACTATAAAATGGAGATTTTTGAAAAACATGATAGACTCTTTTACGTAAGAAGAAGAGAACATACTGTCATAGGGTATCAGCTAAAATGTCATACACATAGGTGAGTGATGTATTGTGGATGTCCCATATCGATATTCAAGCACCATTTATAGTCCATCCTTAATTACTTTGAATATGCCAAGAATGCCCTTGGTGCTAGCATAAATTAGAAGAGATAAGGCTAAAGGAGTGGAAGTTTTGGTTTTTTTTGAGTTTTAGAACATTTGTGTGAAGAATGAGAGGTTCTCTTCTTTCAAACCTAATTGTTATCTCTAGGGGGAATTAGATTATCTAATTCTAGAGTATCAACTAGATGCCTCTCATAATCTTATAGTTTCCAATTTAATTGGGTAGAAATTGTAAGTTATTTGAGAAGAATCTCCATTATTAGGTTCTTCCTTTATTCCAAGGGTAGAAGAAACTAAATTGGTTGATTATTTATCCATTTCAAGTTATCAATTTCAATTTATTTTCATTGTAAGCTTCCGCTTCTCATCATTTGGTATCAGAGCTTTGGTTTGGTTTTTTGGGGGAGATTTGGTGAAGATATTAATTGTTAGTAGAGACTACTTATTTCATAATCAATTACATTGGGTTGTATTTAATTTCTTGATAATTTGTTCAAATTGGATATTTCAATTATATGGTGATTTCATTATAGTATCAACAAGAAGAATGAAAATGGATGGGGAAGTAATACTAAGTAAAGTTCAAGTAAAACAATGGTTGGATAGAATAAGACACAAGATGTTTGATGAAATGTGTGAACTAGTAGAAGAGAAAATTAAGAAGTTGGAAAGTCTTTATATGGACTCATTTGAACTCTCTAATGATTATGAAGATGAAATGGAGTTAGAGAATTCAATTTCCATCGGTGGGTATGAGAATCAAGAAATTTCCCATAAGGTGTTTGATGAAATACCTCCACCAAGATTTGATTTCTCTTTAAACTATGAAGAGGGTGAAATTGCTCACAAGGTGTTTGATGAAATGTCTCCACCAAAATATGATAATTATTTGAGTTATGAAGAAAATGGAATAGAAGGTGAACTTCCAATACATCAAGAGGGCATGAATGTTGATCAAATCTTTCATTATTTCACTATATTGGAGCAAGTACTATCATCTAACATTCAAGAGGTAAAAGAGCACACGACATTGTCTCAAACAATTATTAAGGTACTTGATGATAGTGAAATAGAAGATTTTGGTGAGCCATTGTACGACATAGAAGTAGAAGATATTATATCAAGGGGACCTCGAGAACAATTTCAAGTATGTGAACCGACTACCGGAAACAAGCCTTCACTCAAGCTACAACAAAATGGGGAGGCAATGTATATGAATCCAATTTGGGCTTTCATTGAAGATAATTTTCATGGTTGTAGTCTTCATGCAAGTTTGAGAGAGATGCTTGGTGTTTCTTTACTACTTGGGGATGCTCTTAACTATGACCACAAGATGCTACATTTGGTGAGTAACTACAATGGAAGGTGTAGAGGTATAATTGTATTCAAACAAGGAAGAAGTTCAAGCACTAATGGAGAATATGCTTTGGGGAATTCGTGGACGAATTTGTTCAACCAAGGGGAGGATGATGTATTTACAAACGAAGAAATACTTGGTGTGTCATTACTACTTGGGGATGCTCTCAACGATGACCACAAAGTGTTACATTTGGTGAGTAACTACAATGGAAGGTGTAGAGGTAGAATTGTCTTCAAGCAAGGAAGAAGTTCAAGCACAAATGGAGAATACGCTTTGAAGAATTCGAGGACGAATTTGTTTAAAGAAGGGGAGGATGATGTATTGTGGATGTCCCATATCGATATTCAAGCACCATTTATAGTCCATCCTTAATTACTTTGAATATGCCAAGAATGCCCTTGGTGCTAGCATAAATTAGAAGAGATAAGGCTAAAAGGAGTGGAAGTTTTGGTTTTTTTGAGTTTTAGAACATTTGTGTGAAGAATGAGAAGTTCTCTTCTTTCAAACCTAATTGTTATCTCTGGGGAATTAGATTATCTAATTCTAGAGTATCAACTAGATGCCTCTCATAATCTTATAGTTTCCAATTTAATTGGGTAGAAATTGTAAGTTATTTGAGAAGAATCTCCATTATTAGGTTCTTCCTTTATTCCAAGGGCAGGGGAAGAAACTAAATTGGTTGATTATTTATCCATTTCAAGTTATCAATTTCAATTTATTTTCATTGTAAGGCTTCCGCTCTCATCGGTGAGAGAGGCTCGAACTCTCGACCTCAGAATCACTCTAAATAGCTATGAGACCTACGCGCTAGCCAACTGCGCCACCACCCCTTGGTGTTCACCTAACCCCTCAAACTTCTTTACAAGAGTACTTCATGTCAGAATCTGTCATTAGCATGAATTTGATTTTCACAGACGAAACTGGTATTCTGATAGCCTGGCCCTGGTGGGAGCTGATGCTCAATTTGTTTCATCTCTCAAATTCCACTCATTCCCCTACAGCAAAAAGCTTTATCCAAGATGAACACCATACGGAAAAGAAGGGCGGCAATCTAAGGACAACCTTACTCTTCAACTCGACAACTCTACACTACGTACTAGAAAGGCTCTACCAAGTACCAAAGCCAAAACTCAAATAACACACCCTGACCACACCACACCAAAGTCAGTCATTGGTTCCCTTTATTGTGGGTTTTAACACAAGTCTCAAGGATAAACTGCAAGTAGCTAAACATTTCAGTTCTACTTCTCTGCAAAAATTCTAAAACAGAGTGAAGTCTTCTACGCCTTTGTATCAAGTTGAGTCCAAATTGTTAAAGCGGTAGTTTTTTGTTTGGAATTGATAGCTACCTCAAATGCAGCAGCTATTAGTTTGGCACATTGACATTTTAAGCAGACCAAGAAAACGTCATCTTATGTAGTATTAGCATGGACCATGGTCCATGCTACAGCCAAATCACCAATAGATAGATTTACTTTTCATATCTTAAGGAAAGTTCCATAGATAGATGGTGTCGACATTATTCCCTAGCCTATGACCTGGTGGTTATCCTGATTCCTTTTACATTCTTTTATGTATTTTCTTATTGATTGCCAATTTCAATGGACCTGATGAATTTTTAGCATTCCCCACGACCAATGCAAGCCTAATTACCTAATTTTGCATCAACTTTACATAGGTTGTGCGTCCTAATGGTAGTTAATTTAATTAACCATAAACCAGTATTGATTCCTTAATTTTTTTTGTTATTTGACAACAAAAAGAAAAAAGCCAGAAAAGGAAATAAGGATCAAAAATTTACAAAAATGAAAAGATTGAGATTAATTAATATTAGTGTAATTAATTAATTAAAATTCTCACATTAAAGACAGAATTTCTTCAGTAGTAGGTCTAAATCTTCTTGATGGTGATTCAATCATAGATGATTTCGTGGACGATGCCATTGAAATTGATGAAATTGTTGATGTTGGTGATGATAACGTCGATGATGGCGAAGAAATTGTTGATACTGGTGATGATATTGTCGACGCTGGTGATGACGGAGCAATATCGATAAGATCACTTGATGAATCATTCAATTTTCTTTTATTAGAAATTGTCGAATCTTTAATATCCGCCAAGATTTGATGTTGTTGATGAAGATAATCATCCCTGATAATATGATTCTTCAATCTCTTAACATCGGAAAGTTGAACAGGTTTAACCAAAAAATCTTCAGCACCTTCTTCCAAACAGCGATTAATCCTTGGCAAAACATTCTCGGAAGACATAATCACAACTGGAATTTCTTTAAACAATGAAGACTCTTTAATCTTTTTCAATAACTCGTAACCAGTCATACCAGGCATCCAGTAATCAGTAATAATCATATTAACTTTCAATGCTCCAGATGATGAACATGTTTTGTTGTAATCGACATCTAATCCAAGCAATTGTAATGCTCTTTTTCCACTGTCAACTGCTGTTACTTTACACGAAGATATTTTCAACAACCTTTCGATAACTTTCCGATCTATATTACTATCATCGACAGCCAAAACATGTAACTCTTCTTCCTGATGATGTTCGAATCTTTTGAAACTCTGTAACTTGTCTGTATGCATCGAAAGCATATCAACACTTGCCATTGTATAACTCTGTAGATAACCTTTTACTTGTTATTCTTCTTTTCTTGTGAGCTAGGAAATGCTTCTTCTTCTTTGTTGTTGTTGATGAGAATATGTTGTTGTGGAGATGATATAAGAAAATGAAAAGAGAAAGTAGTATATTTATATTGGTGGATGGAGTTAAGAATTTTTTTAATGTATGTAATTAATCGATCTGTCTATGTCTACTGGATCTTTTCTTTCTCTCACTGCACAAAATCAATAAAATCTGCTTTTTTAAAGTTAAGCGAGATTCTGAAAATCCTTTTTCGTGATCTGCCAAATCAATCCGCAATTCTCTCTCTTCTCTGTCCTATCCTATCTTCAACTCTCGTATATTTACAGAATCTCGTGATATTTTGGTAATCAGATACGTTGGAGTTACAGTAGTTAATAGAAAATGTGCGGGAGATGTGAAGGGGGATACGAAACAAGATTTGACAACACAAAACGGATGGCTGGAGTGAAAGAGATGACAAGGACCTGTACGCGGACAGAGTTATGTACATGTTTGTTTGTTAACCGGGGTGGGGGTGGTCACACCCAGTTGACAGGGTGGATTTGACTAAATGGTTTTAGCTCTTTATTATACTGAATTAGTGAAAAGATTATGCGTACGATTTTGGATCTGATTTTGATATGAGAAAGATTACGCCAAGAAAATGTAATGACAGATCACAAGGTTGAAAGACGGATGAGTTCGACAACTAACATAGGTATGATCCCATCCAACAATGTTACCTGGATATTATATCTATGGCAGCAGTGTTTTGTTTTCTAACTACTTTGGCGCTAATCTTAGTTGTGCATTTGGGTGCTTTAAGGTGGCTGCTGAAGCATTTAACCCTGCATAGGTAGAAATGATGACAATGATACATGGCTTAGTCGGCACGACCGGTTAGGCTGTAAATTGGCTCCAAAATGAGGTCATAAATCGACTCAAAACAACTTCATCTATGTT
>JAJJWW010012577.1:0-21276 GCA_023531295.1 Papaver armeniacum
AAGGAAAAGTGTTTGATTCTTGTTTGTGTGAGAAAGATTGTTGTAAAGGGTTGTTGCAGATTTTGATTGAAGGCCTGGATCACATTCTGATACAATGAGAAAAGTGTTTTCGTGGATAATCTTCAAAAGAATGTTACAAAATATTTAAGGACAATTATTTGTTGTCCTAACAAGACTAAGAAACCAATACTACACAAGGCATATGTCAAGTCAACATTGACTTGTTGACTTAACACACTTTGTTGACACACTTACATATATCTAACACAAATAAACACAGAACATTCCAAACCGAGTTGGGAGATACAAGATAACATAACCTAAGAGGTTCCGTTAGATGAGATTAAAAATTGTTTAGTCTAATGCATTTGAATCCATGGGAGCATGTATTCAAATGAATTAGTGGTCAAAGGGACGCTCAACTTCAACTATCTCGACAAAGCTTATAAGGTTGATAATGAGCTAGCTTTCGCCACAAATTCTTAACTCCCAATTATGTTTTACTAAATTTTTCCTTAGATTCACTTTGACTTGAGGACCGAAGTATCTTGTTTGTTTATTTTGTTGCACGCATTTGATAACTTAGTAACTTAGGACGTAATACTCTTGCCCGCTTGGGTAAAGAGTTTCATTTCGAAAATGGTCGTGTTTACTTTTACTTATACCGAGACCGGATTATTGGTACACGGGTATCAAATTTAGTTTAGTTTCATAGTCAAATCAAAATGCACACATTCTTAACTCCAACTCAATTAATGTATGCTTAATTTTCCTAAAAATGTCCGTTACTTGAATGCCAGTAGTTTTTTTTTTTGCTTGTTATAGTTTCCCTCGTATTTTTTTCTAGGTTTCGCCACTTTTTTGATGATGGTGTTAGCTTAATATACATTTTTTCCTTTAGGGTGAGAAATGTTATTTGTTTGGCTTCCAATGATTTTGCTTCTAGGGTATGCAAGGTTTAGATTAAAAGGAGTAAAATGTAGTCCTTTGAAATTGTCATAAAATGAGTTGTGGACTTAAGGGTTCAGGGGAATGAGCTTTGGCCTAAATACGGAAAAAACTCCATATATTAATAGTCTTGGGGCTTTAAAAAAATTATTAATATATGGAGTTTATTAATATAGGGAGGCATACCAAAAAAAAAAAAAAAAAAAATTTGCTAATCCAAAGTATGTAAATAGTAATGGATGTGAGTGTCTTCCTTAATCATCCAAATGAGCAACAAGTCATATATAATTTAACCGAAATCATCGATGGAATTAGACAAGAAATTGAGGGAGATAATCCTAATGATGATAGTAGGAGATATCAGTAAAAGCTTCATGCCAAGAAGCTTTAAACATGATTGACAAGTTGGAAGTGTCTTGGCTTCAAGAAGAAGGTGCTCATAGTAATGAGATCTTACGATCCGTAAATCAAAAGATGTGATAACAATCTAAAAACTTACATCATTTTTCAAACGACTATAGATAAGTATTTTATTTCATCTTAAATTTTGATGTAACAAGATCTTTAAATTTCCAATAATGACGATTTATATTAATATCTAGTGGTAAATTCCTTATAAATGAATTAGAAAAATCTATTAATATTAAAATGTTGAGGATGTTATTATTCATATAACTGGCCCAAGTTGGGATTATGATTTTTTATTAATATATAGAGTTTTATTAATATATGGAGTTTTTACTATATATATTACCACAAATGCGTGGAGATTTCTAAAGATTGCAAATGTGGGATTTCTTTGTTGTTACTTGCTTAATTTGATATATGGAAGAACAACTACCATTTGAAGCAGCAATGGGCATGCAGCCATACACTAAAGTCAAAGGCTCGCTTTGTTCAACGTTTATCTTGATTCAGATTAGTAGATTACACGTATGTTGTCTAAAATGCAAAATAGAATGTTAAAATAGTTTAACAATTTAATGGGTGTTATATTAGAGTGGAAAAGAATGTAAAACACACATATGTTGTTCAACTGAACAGGGCATGGTCCCGACAAGAAGTATGCAGTGGTCACTCCAAGGACCTATATTAAAACGGTGATTTTGCAAACATGATAAAAATACCATCACTAGTGTCAACGTATTTCTAGACATGTGGGCATTCATTCTGTCTATGAGGAGTATAATTTAGAGTTTCCTATGCATATTTGGACATGAGCATGCGATTTTGTGTGGATTTTTTTTTTTTTGAAGCATGCATATTATTAAAAGAAATTAAATTATAATTTTCTCGTGGGTATGTGGTACCCACTTAGTCCCGAAATAAAATGTGACTAATTAAAGATGGGATTGCTAGGTCCCATATTTTGGTTGATGAATTTCGTTTTGGCTTCCGTCACCGTTTGATTTTCTTCTCTCGTAGTTGTGCCGATAATGCCTTGCATGGATCTGGTCAAATTCTATTTTTTATTTCTTCAACCATGATTGAACCGCAAGGCTCTCGAGCCTGCCTTCAAAGAGAACTCTCGCTATTGTCTCTCTCACGTCATGCTCTTGAGGCCAATAGCATAGCCCAAGTTTCGTCGCTTAATGCAGTGAATTCCGGTTGAGCTAAAGCCAAAGTTTGTGCCTTGAGAGTCTCCGCATGAGCCCCGCCCGCAAATTGGGGTGACTCGGGTCGCTCCATCCGTGTTAATCTTAACCAAGCTTGGATGTTCTGGATGGACCAAACTCACCATATTGTTGTTATCCTTCTATCTCTTGTCGGGATGGTTATATATCCTGCATCTCCGGGGTATGACCTGGTGGTGAGGAGTTTGAGACCCGGAGTATTCTTGTTGTAGTTTTTTGTGTCTATGCTGTGGATTTCTTCCGAAGTTGTTTGCTTTTGTTGGTATATTAGTTCATTCCAGCTAGCCATAAGGTCCGTAATAGGAAAATGAACGAGGACAATACATATGTTGACGCCGGTTGTTAAAGGATATGGGACATGGTTGCTTGAGGAGCAAGTGTGAAGGTCAAAGTGGATTGGAGTTTGATACATTTGTAAGTTGATCAATAAGGTGTTCCAGAAGTAGTTGCCGTTGGACAAATGAATTAAGGTGACTTATTAATTCAGATCAACGATACATCTTGGGCATATGTCCGAGTTGGTCAAATGGATTGAGGCTAAATTTTTTGATCCTAATTTCAAATAATAAACAAAAATAGGTTTTAGGCCAACCTCTTTGGTTTGTGGACCTTGTGGTTGTGATTGCTCACAATAATCTATTCTATTATATAAAGAGAACACCCCTTAGCACTATTCATCTACAGTATATGAAGCTGCACATTTTGAAAGCCCAAATCTGCCCATGGTTTCATAACTTCATTAAATATATCATGAAAATTAAGTGAGGCTAAAAAGGTAAAAATTGAAAGAGAAAAAAAAATTGGGCGAGAATAAAGAGCAGTCAGCAGAGAGAGTATGTTTGGTGTTTAAAGGGTCCCATGAGAGGGTAAAAGGAAAGCACGTGCGAAGCGCGTGCCGTAAAACTAGTACTTCAAAAAGACAACATTGGCTAGCTGGTTGTGATGGATGGAAGTTCACACTAGTCCATAAAGGGCTATAAATCACGCTTTTAAATGACAGATTAATCACGTAATTATAATTTTACAAATAAATTCCGTCATATAACATGGAAATGGTGGGGTCCATTATTTAACATAAAAAGACTGTCATTCTAAAACGTGGTAATTTACTAGGGATGTGATTTAATGATGAACCATTAAATCACGGAATAGTTCTGACATAAAATTTAGTCTTTATACACCCATCATTAGTCTTCTATTATGTGCCCAAAATGGTTAGTCACGGCTTAGCAAAATACCACGTTTTTTACAAGTATGAAAATGGTTAGCAGCTTAGCATGGTTAGCCACCAACATACTTGCCATGCGTCTTTGATATAGGACCATATTGGTTTCGTTCTAACCCCCCATAACCAAAAGAGAAGTGGTTTCCGAGTTCACCTTTTCAAACCGCTCCCTCTCTCTTTTTTTTTTTTTTTTCGCTCGACAAACCTAGAGGATAAGAATAAGAAGATGTCAAATTCATCTCTCAATCCTTTCTTTCGACGCGTTCTCTTTCTCTCCAGATTTGATCTTATTTCAGCTGGAAAACCTGATAGCTAGTCCTTTACTTCTTAATCCTTATACCCTTGGCATAACCTATACACCATAAAATTAGATCCATACAACTTGAACTTGAAATTTTTGTAACCCTAGAAATTCTATTTTGTTCCTGAAATCGAAAACCAATCAACAATCTGATAACAGTTGGTTGATTAATCAGGTATACACCCTCACCCACAATTTTTTTTAATCATGTTTGATTTGGACCTAAATCTATGAATAGTATATCCTAGAATTAGGGATTTTATATTATAGAAGTTATTTTGTAAAGATTTTCCAATTTTGTATATTTTATTGATATATTTATAGTTTCAAAGCATGGGAATTTTTTTATTTCAATTTATTTTAGCTTGTTGTGTCCTAGATTTAGTTTGTTGAGATTCTGGTCTTTGAAAGTTGTTTGGAACTTGCAATTTTGCGGATTTGCGAACTTTTGTAATCATTTGGGTATGTTGGTTTAAGATTTATTCGGTTTATTGGGTCGGTCTCAATGAAAGTGATTGTCCCATTATGCTCTGGTTAGTGATGTTCCTGTTAATGTCGAGCTGACATCTTTATGGGAGTGTAACTCTGCTGATGTTTCTTTTTGGGTTTTGTTTTCCAGGTCTTCCATGGCATTTATGTTTTCATACCAATACTTTCTGGTAAGCAAGGACTTTAATTCGTAGACCGTTGAAAACTTCAAAGTTACGAATTTATTGAAAGCGAATGTGAAATTTATTCCCAATATTGTCATTATAGGTATACGGCTTCAATGTCATCGAAAAGGGATGAAGATATTGGATACTATGCAGGATGTGTAAGTCAGTAGCATTACTAGTCATTAAGAATCGAATGCACTTGCAGTGGTATGTGGGTGTTGATAACCAATTCCACTTGTGGCTACTTTTTTTTTTTTAGCATCTGCTTACATGCTTGGAAGATGTTTAACTGTGGTTCTATGTGGACTTTAGCTGCCTGATACTGTCGAAGACCAGCTATAATCTTCTGTTGTACAACGATGTTAGTATTGCATTTCAAATTAAATTTGGGACCTTGAATTTTTTTCGAGATCAATCATGATTATAAATATTGCAAAAAAAATTTCTTCCAGGATTGTATTCAAGCAGTGTGTTTGGTCTCATTACAAACTTTTGGATGGCAGTTTCTATGAGATTTCTTGTTGGAGCCTTGCGTTTTTTGCAGGCTTATGCCATCAAACTTTGGCACTCTCGTTTGTAAGTTTTCGCAAAGTTATATCTCATTTATTGATTGTGCTGGATACGTATCTGTATATTTTTCAGACTAGTTGAGCATGGTCAGTAGGGATGATAGTTGGTCCTGCTATGGGATGTATCTTCGAAGAAATGTTTTTATTTTTGTATGAATAATTTTTTCTCTTTTGTTGGTATGAATGAGAACTAATAGTTATATGAATACTCCAGGTTGCTGCTCTTTAATTCCGTAAATATATGATGCAGTAAGTAAATTAACCTGAGTGCTATTTCATTTTAATCTTGCCTTTCCTAAAACACTATTTGTGTGTGATCTTGTAACTCTTAAAATTTGTGTAACCAGGTTGGTGAAGATGTGGTGGCAAATTGACGAAAGCAATAGAAAGGAAAGGGGTTTATATGTGTGTCGCAAGTTTACAGTGGCCTCTTATTGGGTTTAACCCTTTCCGGGGTAAAACTTTCTGGTGTTTATTGAAATGTTTGAAAACTTGATCATTGTAGGTGAATGGCACAATAAGCACATTTCTCTAACAGAACACGATCATTCTCTGGATCTCCTGAGTCTAATGCTGGTGAACAGGTAATTTTCAACTGCAATTTTATATTTGACTAACATTCTCCACCTGTCAATCTTTTCCAGAATATTAGTCGCCTTCAATCTAAGTTTTTGATTAATGTAAACAGATTTTAAAAAAGATAATTTCTGGGATGTATTTGGGGACTTTGTACGGAGAGTATTACTGAAACTGGCCGAGGGAAATTCTTTCTTTAGTGTTGATAGAGCAAAGCCGCAAAATTATGAAAAATTGTGATTGCATGATTGATCAAATCATAGATGCAAGTGCGATGCTATGTGATAGAGACGGTGGAGTACTTGGAATGTTTCAAGAGGTCAAATGATTAAGTGGGCCAGAAACTTATAGAGCGACTATTCAGAGTTGGCAAGGGGACAGTTCAGTTTTATTGTTCAATGTCTTTGGGTTTTTGTATTTTTCTTTCAGTCCTATTTAGATTCAACCGAAACCAGTTTCAGATACACGAAATCTGAATCTGACTACCAAAATCTGATTCAATAGCCAGAAAATTTGATTCGAAATGCCTCAATTATAACATATATCAACCATTATTATATTTTACATACAAAAACCATGATATTTAATTACAGATTCTATGCGTGGTTTCAAATCACAAATTTTATTCGTCATATTTAATTACGTTCTCTATTTGTGATTTATAA
Source organism: Papaver armeniacum (assembly GCA_023531295.1). Taxonomy (NCBI): domain Eukaryota; kingdom Viridiplantae; phylum Streptophyta; class Magnoliopsida; order Ranunculales; family Papaveraceae; genus Papaver; species Papaver armeniacum. The sequence continues at coordinate 6,575 of JAJJWW010012577.1, forward strand.
AGAGTCACACCAAATAAATAACGGTTCGAATAACAGATAAAGTCTAATCGGGATTTAAGCTTAAACTCGTGGCTACGACTATAGATTATTCAAAGATAGAAAGAAGCGGAAAAGTAGACTTTCTCAAAACAAAAACCTTAAAAATAGAATGAGTTGTACACGTGCATATCCCCCTCAACACTACCACCAACTACTATAATTAAGCAAGGCAACGCAAATAATCGTTCATTAATTAAGCATCGAGTAGATTTCCTCAAAATTACGCAACCGACTTCATTCTTCGGTCAATACTTTGGTAGGTCCATCACTTCACCTTCCATGCATCATCAGCCATGATTTTATTCTTGACCCAAATTCCGCATTCATTAAATAATGAAATCCTTTACACCCCAAGATTTCTAGTCCTTCAAGGAAAATAAATTAATCCATCAGAATTCCACAAGTATATATTGGGAGGTATCAGCAGAAAAAGCATAAAGAAGAGATCAAAAGTGATCTGAGAAACGATTTGGAAAAATGGGTTATGAATTGTTTGTTGCAGTAGGAAGGTGTAAGAAACATCCACAACATAGACAATCACCGGGAGTATGTTCATGTTGTCTAAGAGAAAAGCTTTCTTATGTTGTTAATATGAACAACAATTTTACTGCTACTAATTCTACCGCTTCATCTCTTTTCTGGTCTTCTTCTTCTTCTCATATTCCTTCTCCGACTCATAGTCAACAGCAGCAGCAGGAAGAACAAGCTTCTACGTCGTTAGAAGTCATTAACGGTCAAAAATTATCAACAAACTTAATTAGAAATGGTGTTAAGAAAGATGAACAAGAGTTTAAACGAAGCCGTTCGATGGAGGTTGTTATAAGGAAGAAATATGTTGATGATGATGAAGTTATAGTTGAAGATGATAGGAGATTTAATAAGAAGAAATTTGGTCGTGGGTTTTGGTTAAGATTACTGAACAAACCGACACCTTCTACTAATAAAAGGAACGATAAGATGTCCATGATGATGCATTCCAAGACAATGACTGAAAAACGGACACAAAGAGTTTAAGTTCATCGTGTAATCGGAATAGACCATGACCGGAATACAGATTCGACAGTTCTTGAGTTTACCGGTCATTCTCTCTTCTTATGTTTTTTTGTGTGGGTATTTTTTCATCTTCTTTTTTTTGGATACGCCATCATTGTGATCGTGTAGTTGAGAGAGGAAAAACTAAACAAAAGAAATTCAAAGATTGGGACAGGGAAGAAAACAAGATAGTTGTCTAGTCTTTTACGTGTACAAATTTAGTTGCTGTGATTAGAGGTTTGAATAAGTTTCAATGATTTTCTACACAAGCAATGGGTGCAAAAAATAAAAATATATTGACAGGTGTCCATTATTGTCAGTAAATTTATTGACATGTTTCAATTATTGACAGTAAATATAGATATAATAATTATGATATGAAGAATTCAAGGGGAGTTTTTGTTTTGTTCTTGTGTATCAACATCTTAAATCTAGTATTCTACTCGCTCAAAGTATCAGGTGATTACTTCTTCTCAATCGTAGATTTATTATATTTTTTCATTCACGACCGTCCGATCCAGAGTGGACTGGGTTTACCTTCACGTGGCAATGTTGAAGACAGTTTACACCTGATACAAGTACTCATGAGTCACAAAATAGTATCACCTTTTATTTGGTCACCAAATGAATGAACAAAAAGGTGCTTCCTAATTTTTTATTTAGATCCTTATTTAAATGTAAGAAAAATAATAACGTCATTTTTATTTAACCATCTCCAATAAGACGTTAGGTCTTATTTTTTAAAATTTGTTGCTTTTTGACAATGATAAAATTGATTCCCCTTCCCATTGTATTCATAACAATTTATTTAAAAATTAAAAAATTAAAATATAGTTAAAATGATTACGCTGGAGGCTCATTCTCGCCGCCTAAATAAGACCTTTCCAAGACCTTCATATTTATTTTAACACCCTTTTTATTTTCTATGACCCACTGTTGGAGATGAATTTAATGTAAATGAAGGTCTAAAATCCTATGTGTCATGAAAAAATAAAACCTCCACCCTCTGTTGGAGATGCTCTAAATTCTCTCTACAATTTCATGGAGAAGAACAACAGCTTCCACAATCACCACCTCCACCACTACTCTCATTCCCACCACAACCCACAACCTCCGTGAATGGCTAAACCTTACCTTAGCCTCCACTGCAGTCACCTCTTCAGATGACAGCCCTGTCACTTCTCAAAATAATTTCTTCTCTTACACATAAATCACCAACATCTCCATCATCCTATCCGTCCCTTGGTGTTCTTTCTATTTTCTCAATTTCACTGTTTGATATTTATATTATAGTGATGTTGAAGGAGAAGTGGGTTCAATTGAGGACTTTCCCTTTTAAGACAAGCTTGGTAAAGGGGGCGGCATGAATTGTAGAGGGGCGGCAAGTGTGATAGAATGTCCCTCTTATTGGTTAGGGGTGTCCTATAGGGATGTAGATTGACTAGATTACCCTTTCACCTTAAATCAACCAAAATCAAATCAATTTTTTTAAACCTAATGAATCAAAAAAATCAAATCGCTTTTTTTTCATCTTCTTCTTCATCTTCTCTTCTCCTCCATCAATCCTAACCTCCATTAAAACCGAAAATTTCATCGTCTTCGATTAATCTGCCGATTTGAAAAATGTTTGGAAAACCCGCTTAGGGTTTAGTTTATCGTGTTGAATTTAAGTTAATTTTGTATCAAAAATTAGGGTTTTGTATGAAAATTGAAATTGAAATTTCGGGTTTATGCGAGTTACGGTTGGTAATAACTCAATTACCAACCGTCAGCACTGCATTGGTTGAAGAACATACTAAGTTGCTAACAACCCAAATACGAAACGTACCTTAAAAAAATTGAGAATTAGGTTTAGGTACGGTTGGTAACGAAACCTTAGTTACCAACCTTAGGTTACCAAATCAATGAAAGTTACCAATCATCCCGAATGTTAAGAATTTTTGAAGTAGTGATGTACGGTTCGAAACTATAGATGACTTACCAACCGTAGTTTAGTTACGGTTGGTTTCGATTCCTTTTTTATGAACCGTAATTAGTTACGGCTCGTATCCAAGATTTTCTAGCAACCGTAACTGGTATTACGCACTACACCATATCAGCTAATTTGCAACGTTTTCATTTTTGGATGTGCAACGTATATAGTTGTTGCTTACTGTGCAACGAAAATATCCGTTGCAAACCATAATATACGTTGCTTTAATTACGATTAAGTGTAATAATTAAGCAACGTATATTAACATTTATAAAACGTTGCAAATCATGCCACTAAGTTAATTACCAGTTATCTAAGGGTTTTTAGGTATGTTTCTATATTTGGTTAAATAATATTTGATTTAATTCTATTTAAAAAAAAAAAACTATGGAATTGTTTCCCTCAAATTTTTCCCTCTCTATTTTTCACCTAAAAATCACATCCCTTCTAATATTACATCAATAATTGCTTTCCTCCCAAAACAAAAATGAAGAATTATTTTCCCTCTAAATTTTCCCTCCCAAGTTTCTCATCTAAAAACATTTCCTCACATTTTCAAAAAAAACATTTCCATCTTTAATTTTCATTCCCCCATTTGACCGAATTTCCACTTTGATTAATAATTGAAGTGAGTATTTAATTAATCCCGTGTCTTCTCTCGTTGTCCAACACGTGTCTTTTAACTCTCTCACCTTATAACACCACTCGTACGTAGGGTCTCTTCTTTTACTTAGTGAAAAAAAAACCCTTCTGAAAAAAAACTCGTCTCTATCTTACACATAGCAGAAAGAAACCCTCCTATCTCTCACTAATTCACTAATATGTAGACCAAACTACAACTATTTCTCACAGAATTTGTGAACTTTGAATCAAAATCTTATCTAGCTTGTTAATATTTGAATCAAAACCTCGTAAAATAACCCTAATTGAGATTTTATAACCCTACAAATTTGATTTTGTTCGTGAAATCGAAGAAAACCCTAGTTCAGTGATAGTTAATTGTATTCAAATCTAGAAGCCAACAGTTGCGGTACAATCTCTCAATCTCACTCAGTTTGATGTTATTATTTTTGATGATTTTTTTTTTGACCTAAAAATTGTTTTTTGTTTACGCTTTCTTATTGAAGCAGCAGTCGAGTTTATGAACTAGAAGAAGACGTCTGCTACAAGTAAGGTATATTTTCACAAACCCTAACTCTATTTCTCTTCTGTGTTGTTTTGATTCAATTTTTGTTCTTATTTGGGGTTTTTTCTTTTTTGGTTTAAAGCTAAGGGTTTCAGTTTGGATATTTCACTCATTTTAAATCATGGGTTTTCAGTCAATCATGAAATTAGGGTCTTCATAGTGGTTTATGAGTGATACTAACTCTATTGGTGGAGATGATGTATTTTGATTGTAAAGTGGTATGTTAGCTTGTTAGGTATATGTGGTAAAATAGTGATAGTATTCATCTCGAAAGGAAATCTTTGAGATAGCTATGCGATTGACTTGTATAATGATTTTGTCTTACATGCTAGATAGCTTTGATGTGAGAAATGCCAAGTTTTATAGTAAAATCCTTAGTGGAAAAGGAAACAGATGCATTGTCAGTTATTGTTTGCTCTATTATAAATGCTTCATTGGGGCAGTAATAGTCCTCATGGGTTGATCGGTGGCCATAGACGGGAAATTTTATTTCCATTTTCCTTGTTCAAATTTTTTTGTCTTTTGCCATAACCGGCTTCACAATTTTTCTTTTTCTTTATTGACTATTGTGGACAATTTGGACGCATTGAAGTGGGTTTAGTGTCTTTTAAATTTCTAATCAAATAGGCACCAAGTACCATGCTCACCTTAGGAGTTCTTGAAAGGCATGTAAAAGCTTCTCTTGTCCATTTCATTGGCCTCATCAGACTTACTTTCCCCATCATGCATGAAGTAGTAATTGCACACCATGTTTATGATCCGATAATCTACATCTTCGTGTTCGGTCTTTATCATTTGTTGTTACCCGCCGCGCAAGTGTTGAGCATTTACTTTCTGTTTTCTTCACAAACTCCAATTCATATCCCAATGGGTTCTTACAAACAACTGTTGATATTGTCGTGGAAATGCCGAATGCATTTCCGTAGAATTCCGCTGACTATAGGTCGTTAGAGGCCGCATTTCTTAAGTATGTTGAGCATGCAAACACTTTTACTTTAGATGAATACTAAGAAATGATCGACTATGTTCTCGTTAGCATGTCTTCATATTGCTTAGTTTCTTTAAAATTCCACTGGGATGTGTTCATCGTGTGTTTGCTTAAGTTTCAGTTAGAATATCGAAAAGGAAGGCTAGGGCAGGGAAAGACGGATACTACACTTGGCTTGACCGACTTGTGAGTGAATTCGTTGCGGGATAGAAGTTGTTGCCTGGTTTTCGGGTACACTTTTTTGGGATAATGTTACTTCGAGATGTTTTGCTTACACATATATATTTTGTATTACATACTTTCACCACAGACCTATATGTGTACCGCACATGTTAAGAAGTTTGTACATAGTTGTATGGTTATCAAATACATCGTTACATTTTCACCGAATTCGAGTGGTTTGATGACTTCTCGAGTTTTTAGTTGGGGATAATCATGTGGTATTTGAATTATTAAGTTTTGGATTAATTGGTCTTCCGATTTGTTGTATGTCCGTATTATTTAAGAAATCAAAGGTTTCTTGTTTCTAACTTGTAGTTGGTCTTGAGCACTCATTATTTTGTTGTTTTTTTATGCGGAGCGTGTAGAATACGATTGGGGTAGTAAATTTAATCGGTTTAGTGAAATGGACATGTATCCTGTCCAATGATTATATGCCATGGTGTTTGATAATTTGCTATATCTTTTTTTTGGTAAAGATGATATGTTTCGGAATCAAATGGAAAGTAGTGAAGATATTATTGCTCCATGTTAGTTAAAATATTCTCTCAAGTTATTGATCCCATGCCATGAAGTTAAACTTCTATTGTGAGAGAATGTATGTCATAATATGCCATTCAGAGTTTTTGTTTTTGGTGCCATCTAGTTTGTGTAGTCACACTTTTCTTTTGTTTTCTTGTCATTATTTATAATCTAGTTTGTGTTGACTGATTTGTAGAATGACCGAACGTGTGAGAAAGGATGGATGACTATTGAAGATAGTGTAGTCCATCTTATAGAGAAGGGGTGGCTAAGTTTATTGATTTTGCATACAAGAATGTAATTAGAAACTCGTGATTCCGTTCTGTCCTTGTCAGTCGTTGTCGTAATAGGAAATCCATGACTTTTGCACTAGTCGTGCATGATATACTATCATATGGCATGCTTAATTCATATGTAGTTTGGTCTCTACACGGAGAGAAGTCGACACCGAGATCAAACATCAAGCATCGTCGCGCGTCATATGTGAGTCGAGGACAATGCAATGATACATTTGAAGAAGAAACAATAGTGGAGGAAGTCGTTAAAGAGAGTCGTCGAGATGATAGGTTAAATGACTTTGTTGATAATGCATTTGGGATATTCGAAGGATTAAATGAGGATGTCAATGCCGGTGATTCCGAACATCCCTTCCGTGAGCCTAATGTAGGTGAAAATACAACAAGTACCAAAAGTTAGCGGAAGAGAAGATTTATCCAACATGTGAGAATGGTGCGACAACTCTTTCGTGATTGTGGAACCGCATCATGTCAAGAAGAGATTTGGTATCCGCAAATAGTTGGGTCACTTACCTCTTGGGATTACTAAGAAAATGGTTTCCAGAGGGAAACACTTTCCCTGCAAAGTACCCGGTAATGAAAGAGATGTTGAAAGATATGGGAATGAAGGCAGATAACATTCATGCTTGCATTAACCACTGTGTGTTGTTCCGAAAAGATTTGAAGGATGAGATAAAATGTCCAAGTTGTGGAGCATTTAGGTATAAATTCAGACAAAGGGAAAGATGGAGTTCAAAGAGTAACTAAAGAGCCTGTTTTAGTATTGCGACATTTTCCTCTTCCTCCAAGACTTAAGAAATATTATACTATACCATGGATTTCAAGATATGACATGGCATGATCGTGCGTAGCTTCTTTCCGAGTATATGCGACACCCAATCGACTCTACACAATGGAGAACATGAAGAAAAAGTGGCTTGAGTTTGCAAGGGAAGCGCGAAATGTGTGGCTTGGCATTTCAACGGATGGTTTTAATCCTCGCGGCATCCAAAGGTACCGATTAAGGCGTTGTTGGCCAAGTCATCTTGGTTCCTTACAATCCGCCGTCACCGTGTATGAAGCCGAGTTTCATATTATGTCACTACTAATACCAGGACCTAAGGCACCGGTCAAGACATCGCGTTATGCTTTGACCATTAATAGATGACCCGAATAAACTTTGGGAATGAGTGGATGCGGTAGATATACATCTAAAGCGATCATTCAAGTTGAGAGCTATCTTAATGTGGGGTATACATGATTTACCTGCGTATGGTAATGTTTCTGGTTGTGTAGTTCATGGGTACAAAGCGTGTCCTGGATGTGGAGATGAGACTGAAAGCAATTGGTTATATCACTCGAGAAAGATTGTGTACCGAAATTTTCGAAGATTTCTGAAGTCGACTCATCCCACTACGGGAAAAATTATCATTTACAACACTGTATTAGGGTTGTAGTAACCCTACTACAACGCTTTTTTGTGTATTGTGTAGGTGGGGTATTGTAGAAAGTCCAAGCTTTTACAATACTTTGGCTAAGTGTTGTAAAAGGGTGATGTGATTCATGGTTCGACAATATTTTTCCAAAGTTGTGATTCTCTTTCGATTTTTTTAGAAAGCCTAACACAACCCTTGCTTGTTGTTGCAGGAATATCTTGACAACACAAGTCGTGTATCGTGGAAGTATCTTGTACAACACATACTTATATTGTAATAAGGTATTTCACAATATCTGGCTTTTGTAGTTGAAAACTTGAAGACAACATATATTAGTATTGTGAATACAATTGTCATTACACTTCCTAGAGTTGTGCAACTGTACTAAACAACTCCTACTTATATTGCAAGATTTATTTTTACAATCATTATCTTGAGTAGTAAATTCTTTTAACACAACACTTATTAGTATTGTGATTATTACAAATCACTACACTTGTTTGGAATTGTAAAACCACCATGATACAACTATACTATGTGTAGTAGAATTTTTGAACACCACTCTTACTAGTATTGTAGGACTATCATGGACAACACTAGTATTGTGTGCATATAACTATTTTGAAGAAAAAAAAAAATTATTTGAAAACCGAATTCCGAAATTATTTCACATTCACATTAACTATTTCACATTCACATTAACCTTCTAGTGTAATACATTTACATTTATTCAAGTAAACCTCGCATGTTAAAACACATCCAAAAATTGCGTGATATAGATGTTTGTTACAAAAGTTCAAAGTTTCTAGAATAACTCCAAAAAAAAAGATGCATTATACCTAGCATATCTTAGTACATGAGCTTATCGTGTGCATTCCATCGCAAGGGCGTGACCAGTTTCCTCCATGTTGATGTCTATCGAGGCCCAGGAACCTCCATCTCCGTAGTTGTCTACGTCCACCACCACCACGCAATAACCAAAAAGAGAAGAACGACACAGCCATTATAATTTGGAACTACATGAATAACAACAAATTATGAGATACTTTTACTACGCATTTCTTCACACATCAAAAGAGAAACATCTAGCTTTATTGACAACTTCAACTACGTTCATTTGCTATATCATATAATATGCAAGTTGTAACCCAAAAAGAAATAAGCTTGAGCATGCTTTTGTTGATGTTATTATACCGAAACAACAAATGTACAAACACATACATAAGTATTAAAGACTTTTACATGCGAGAGATGCTTATCACACCTCGAAAATTGAGATGTTGGATAATGATCTTCAAAATACAATCCAGGCCAAATTCACATATTCTCTTTGCCTCAATTTACCAACTTCGGGTTTAAGACCATCCAAAATCGTAATTCTTAGCAATGTTTCGCTACCCCTATTAAGTATGTATTGATATTTGCCTCATGGCATCTACTAACAAAGACTTTATGTCATACCATTGCACTTTATGCTAAATACTAACACACAATGAAATGACCACATTATCACCATGGTATCTTAACCTATATTAAGATTTGGCGGACCAGTGATGGAATTTCCTAGTCCTACGACATTCCATCATTCCAAAAGAAACTATTAATACAGAACAGCAATACAAATTTTATCAAGTCAAATGATTTGATTGGAAACGAGCACTCAAACAACATTGGCATATTTAATTAAGGATGAGTTCATATGAAAAGCAAGAGTTCAACTCATCAAACCATGGAAATATCAATCAACATTTACAAATTCCAACCACCAAACATATAAGCAATAAAATAAGACTTTTTACACTCTGTATCACCACTAGCATGAAAGACACAATCATAAAAATCATTTCATTAATCAAGCTAACAATCAGGCATGACACAAATGATCAAATGGAAATGAGTTACTTAATGAGCTCATTTCTTGTAGCACCAATCATAAGCTCAAGGGATTCCACAATGCCAACGGTTACCAAAAATGTCTATATAACTTAAATTCCGGGGATGCGGCCACGCAATGACAAATTCCGGGATCGGAAGTTTCTTCCATTTACGAGAGGAGTGTACATAAAAAAAGTAGAACCTCAATAAACCCCGGGATTCACGAAGAGCATTTTAAATATCTTCACATAAGAAGAAGAGATGGTTTACCTTGAACTAATTTGGGTTCCATCCAATAAAACTTGCAAGAATTATGAACACATACAAAATTAAGCGATTACCACCAATTTGTGAGGGAAATTTAAAACTTGAATCAAAGAACTTGAATTATCAAATTACCCGTTGAGCTAGGTTTCCTATTGTATCAATTGTGTCGTGGAAGACAACATACTGCATATACGATGTCGAAAAATAACTTAGGTCCGTTGTCTTTACACATAACATTAACCATAGAATAACCCCTCTCGCAATTCTGGGATCGGAACGATAAGCGAATCATCATTATCTCAAACCCAATTCTCATCTCGATTCTTCTTGCTAGCATCACCGTTACCTCAACCTCGAATATCACCATCTTTTGTAACTCCTACTTGGCTACACCCCGCAACCTCCACCTCAACTCGCAACCCAATATTTCTATCTTAAACTTCCCGTGTAACAATCAACATCATTGTGTCAAGAACAAAAAAATCAAAATCACCACTATCAAATTCATATAAAACCTTGTGTATTCCTTCCACACATCCTTCACAAAAACACCAAGAAGCGGAAGGAAACAAAACAAAAGCAACAAAATGAATCAATCATGAAATCATTACCTCTTTCTCCAGGTCAACACATGCTCGCTATTCGCATTGTTACCGAGAGGAGTCTGATCGGACTGCTTTCCATATTGTTGGTTATCAAACTCGATTACTAATAGAACCAGGGTAAAGATACTCGAGGATGTAAAAGGGTAAACCCATATTTAGAACCTCGTCCACGCCTACACACTGCAACAAAATATTTGGTTAACTTAGCTAAAAATTGAGAAAAGTATTGCAAATTTAAGTAAGCTTTTTACCCGTGGAAGTGGTTATGCGGAAACAAGTTCAATGCATTCCTTAGCTAAGTACCACCACCACGACCTCCTCCTGCAGCCTCCTCCGCCACCACCACCACCACCACGGCCTCTAATTCGATTCAACATCAACATCACCTTCTTGATTTATTTCTTAAACTTCACAACATCAATAAAATTTTCAAATCAAACATACCCATCTCTAATCCTTCCCTAAAACCTTAATTTCAATTTCATTCACTTGATTCAATTACATCCAAGAACCCTAACATCTATTTTGGGAAAGAAATGTAAACCCTAGCTTTTTTACTCTTCATTAAAACTCACAAATCAATCACTAATTCTTCCTCATCATCCGTATTCACCAAACCCATCTTTAATTTCTCAATTTCTAACTCAAGGATTCACAAAAGAAAACCCTAGTTCTCGATTCATAACAGGACTCAATATTCTTCTTCATAATTAGTGTAAACGCCAACTCCTCCTTCTTTTATACATCCTCACGATTTAATTTTCCTCAAGCCATACCTCAATTTCACCTCTCGATTTTCAATTCGAAGAAAGAGCGGAGAAGAAGAACGAAAAGAAGAAAGAAGAAGAGAAAATAAGAAGAAGAGAAAATGAGTTTCAAAGAATCCATTGCAATTTGAAAGAACCGATCTACAACTTCCGTAAATTTTTACATAGAGAGAGTGATCGAGAAATAGATTCCGTGGTGTTAGGTTTTCTTTGCAAGGGAGGCGGAAGATAAGGTTAGACCTAAATAAGAGAGGAAAATGAAGAAATTGTGAGAAATTTTCTTTTCATCTTCTCTTACCTATCTTTGAGCAGTCAAGATTGATTTACAGATGGTCATACGGATTAAGGATACCTTTTGACGGAAGAGATTTGATTTAAGATTGTCATACGGATCAAGGAAAGTGTGTTTTATTTTGTGCTTTCTCTATGTGCTTCCAGGTTAAATTTCATTGAGTCACATAGGTCATGAAGTAATTTCTACTAGTCATACGGAGTCATGAAGTAGCTTGGTTCACACCTTTGCAAGACTCGGAGTTAGCAGGATACACCATTGAAATCGATAAATATGAAGCTTTTTGTGTTTTCTTTTGTTTTTTCTTTATGCTTTTCTCTTTGTGTTTTTGTGCTTCCTCTTTTTCTTAGGTTTGAATTTCAACTAATAACATAGGTCATGAAGTAATTCCGACTAGTCATACAAGGTCATGAAGTAGCTTCGTTCACACTTCAAACCTAGCATGATATATCATCGATAAATATGAAGCTCTAATTCGATTTGAACTTCAAATATGATATAACGACATAAAAACTATGAACCAAGAAGCTTTGGGAGGGTTCGACTTCAAACGTAGCATGATATATCATCGAAATCGATAAATATGAAGCTCAAAGTCGATTCGAACTTCCAAATATGGTATAACTTGACATGGAAACTATGAACCAAGAAGTTCAGGGAGGGTTCGACTTCAAACTTGGCATGATACATCATCGAAATCGATAAATATGAAGCTCAATGTCGATTTGAACTTCAAATGTGGCATAATGGCATGCACTCTAAGTCGAAACTTATAAAGAACGAAGAAACCATCCATTTAAAGGTAAGATTCCTTGGTATATTCTACGAAACCTTAAACAAACCTTATTTATGCATATTCTATGCATACCATGCTCCGAGATCGAAACCTGGGCCGCGAGTTGACTACTCTAAGTCGAAACTTGATAACTACGGTAATCCATCCATTTATAAAAAAGATTTCTTCGAGATATTCTACTTAAACCTTAAAAAAACCCTATTTCGCATATTGTATGCGCACAAGGATCCGAGATCGAAACAGGCCGCGAGTTGACTACTCTAAGTCGAAACTTGGTAAGAATGACGAATTCATCCATTTATGTGTAAGATTCCTTCGAGATATTCTACGAAACCTTAAAAACCCTATTTCGATATTGTATGCGTACCAGATCGTGGATCGAAACCTCGGCCGCGAGTTGACTACTCTAAGTCGAAACTTGCAAGAATAACGAATCCATCCATTTCTGGGTAAGATTCCTTGAGATATTCTACGAAACCTTAAACAAACCCTATTTATGCATATATGTATGCATAGCAGGCCCGAGATCGAAATCCTGGCCTCGAGTTGACACTCTAACTCAAAAACTTGGTAAGAACGAAGAAAAACCATCCATTTGAGTAAGATTTCTTCTAGATATTCTACGAAACCTTAAAAAAACCTATTTTCGCATATTCTATGCATACCGTGCCCGAGATCGAAACCGGCCGCGAGTTGACTACTATAAGTCGAAACTTGGTAAGAACGACAAATTCATCCATTTCAGGTAAGATTCCTTCGAGATATTCTACGAAACCTTAAAAAAAAAAAAAAAAACCCTATTTCTCGCATATTGTATGCGTACAAGGATCCGAGATCGAAACACGGCAGTGAGTTGACTACTCTAAGTCGAGAAACTTGGTAAGAATGACGAATTCATCCATTTTACGGGTAAGATTCCTTCGAGATATTCTACGAAACCAAAAAACCCTATTTCTCGCATATTGTATGCGTACGGGGATCGGGGATCAAACTCCGGCCGCGAGTTGACTACTCTAAGTCGAAACTTGCAAGAATAACGAATCCATCAATTTACAGTGCAAGATTCCTTGAGATATTCTACGAAACCTTAAACAAACCCTATTTATGCATATATGTATGCATAGCGGCTCCGAGATCGAAGCCCGGCTTCGAGTTGACTACTCTAACTCGAAACTTGGTAAGAACGAAGACACCATCCATTTACAGTAAAAAGATTTCTTCTAGATATTCTACGAAAACCTAAAACAAACCCTATTTCTTCATAAATGTATGCATACCACGCTCTTAAATCGAAACTTGGCCGTGAGTTGACTACTCTAAGTCGAAACTTGGTAAGAATCGAAGAAACCATCCATTTACGGGTAAGATTCCTTCTAAATATTCTACGAAACCTTAAACAAACCTTATTTCGTATATTGTATGCATAGGGCCCAAGATCGAAACACAGTCGCGAGTTGACTACTCTAAGTCAAAAACTTGCAAAAAAATGACGAATCCATCCATTTTACATGTGTAAGATTCCTTGGTATATTCTACCAAACCTTAAACAAACCTTATTTCTTCATATTCTATGTAGACAATGCTCCGAGATCGAAACCTGGCCACGAGTTGACTACTTTAAGTCAGAAACTTGGTAAGAACGACGAATCCATCCATTTATAGGTAAAATTCCTTCGAGATATTCTACGAAGCCTTAAACAAACCCTATTTATGCATATTGTATGCATACTGTGCTCGAGATCGAAACTCGGCCGCGATCGGACTACTATAAGTTAGAAAGTTGGTAAGAACAATGAATCCATCAATTTACGAGTAAGATTCCTTGGAATATTCTACTTAAACCTTAAACAAACCTATTTCGCATATTGTATACAAACCAGCTCCAAGATCGAAATCGCCGCGAGTTGACTACTCTAAGTCGAAATTTGTAAGAACGATGAATCCATCCATTTACGGGGTAAGATTCCTCCGAAATATTCTACTAAACCTTAAACAAACCCTATTTCTGCAAATTGTACGCATACCAGGCTTCGAGATCGAATCCTTGCCGTGAGTGGAGTAGTCTAATTTAGAAACTTGGTAAGAACGAAGAATCCATTCATTTACATGTAAGATTCCTTCAGAATATTCTACAAAACCTTAACAGACCCTATTTACGCATATTATATGCAAACTGTGCTCCAAGATCAAAACATGGCCGTGAGTGGACTAATCTAAGTCATAAACATGGTAAGAACGATGAATCCATCCATTACGGGTAAGATTCCTCCAGGAATATTCTACAAAACCTCAAACAAACCCTATTTCTACGTGATCAGACGCATATGCCAGCTCCGAGAATGAAACTCGGCCGTGAGTGGAATACTATAAGTTTAAAACTTGCAAGAACGACGAATCCATCCATTTACGTAAGATTCCTCCAAAATATTCT
>JAJJWW010012578.1:0-36764 GCA_023531295.1 Papaver armeniacum
TATCTCTTCACCCACTTTGTCGCCGCATTTATGGCTCAGAGTCGATGTCCATCGCATCACAACTTTTTCCCTTTTCTTCGACTTTCGGCTCCTCTTTCCTCACGCCCAGATTCGGATAGGCGATCCGGTACTCTAGATGCATGCTTGCTCCGGCACGCCATGGCTTAGGATCGTTCCACTGTCCCCTCGTGGATTATTTACACCTACAAACACAATAAGCGCATAAATGTAATGTTACCTTTCTATTGACTCTACTGTTGTTCCTCAACTCCACAGCACGAGCAGTGAACTCTTTCCCATATCGTGAAGTGAACATCTCACGAATCTCTTGGAGTTCTGGGAATTCCCCACATCTGGAAGCAGCGAAGATCAAACCTGATATTGCCTCATCTAGTTCTTGAGGACAAAGTCTGTACAAACAGAACACAGATCAATAATCATTCAAGAAAAACTAGACAAACTGTGGTCAGCAACTATTAAGAACATTATTCACATACTTGCTGTTTTCAATCAAGACGGATCTTTCTAACAGGAGATGGCAGTAACTTTCTACCATACCAAAAGCATCCAACATATTCTGCTCCTTGATCACAACTTCAACCTGATGAAAATCATATAATCAATAACGAAAAATCAAAAACCAACTCGACCTTCATGCATGCTAATGATACACATATCCTATTCTATAGATAATCAAAACACTTACACGAAGAAGAGCGCGATCTTGATGGCCAAGGTTAAGAAGTTGAATAACATCAGAGCGAGCCTGAGAGCAGCGAACTTGCCGCTGATTCTTGAGAACAGCAAGACGAGAGACAGCCAGATTTACAAGATTTCTAAGTTTAGCAATCTTGAAGGTTCTTCCAAGAAGAGCATCCATTCTTCTACCCATTTTTTTGTTTCCTCCTCCTGCTCTTCTTGTTTTTTCCTTGTTCGGATTCTAGTTCTACTTTGCTACAACACAAATGAGAAGAGTCAAATTTTTCTCTTTATATGCAGTGACGAATGAAGAGATTCTCATTCATATACTGTACGTGTATATTTAATTACTATTTCTTTTTCTTATGAGCTAAGTCTTGCGCACCAGAGAATTAGACAGAAGACTAACTGAAATATTACGCGGTCAGATTTCAAATCGGTGGGTCACACCCGGTCCACACACGGACTAATGTATGTATTTGAGGTGTTTGTTTATGGAAATTTAATTGTGTTTTTGTTTTGGTAACCTTCGTCGATGCTTCATTATATGGGGTAAAGCCTTAAAAGGAGAGAAAGAAGAAGTATCATGATTTACTTTACACGTTATGATGAAAAAATAAATTGATAAAACCTTCCTTGATTGATAGTGAGGTGGTACTTGTTACTTGCTGGAGAACATCCCTTGTCACATCCTTAGGCCACTTAGCTACATATATGTAACGTATAAGCCGGGGAACACAAAAGTTCCTTGCATACTGCTTTCTATATGACCATAAAAGAAATACGGCATCTTCTTTTTATTAGAAAATGTTAGAAGAAATCAATCCGGCTACAGTCGAGCCTCGATAAATGAATACAAGCGGAACTCTAATGAAATTATTAATTTTGTGAAAATTGTTATTAATTTACTGAGAAATAATATATCAAGATTAACTGTATGATGAATTTAAAAATCGATGAACGAGGACTAAAGATTTTCTATTACCAAATTAGGAACACGCAATTGGGGATATAGAAACTAATTGGGGATATGAATTACTTCCCCCCAACCCATGGTGTGTGCTAAGGGGTGACTTTTGGGGGCGAAAATACTAAAATACCCTTCCCACAAAATAAAAATCAAAAACTTAAAATCAAAAAACAAAATCATATCCCCATTTCCATCTCCACTTCTTATTAATCTTATTTAGGGGTGGAGCTTTGAAACCCAAATATTTCCCATTCCCTTTCAAATTCTAAATCTCCCACTCTATATCAAATTCTCTTCTCCTCACTTTGGAAACCAATTTTTTTTTTATTTAAGTGATGAAGATCATCTTTGAAAGTGATGATGACCTTTCAAATTCTAAACTCTCCCCACTCTATATCAAATTCTCTTCTCCTCACTTTGGAAACCAATTTTTTTATTCGGAAGTGATGAAGATCATGCTGAAAGTGATGATGACCATGCCGGAATTGATGAAGACCATGCCGGTATCATGTTCCGGCATATGGTCTTCATCAATTCCGGCATGGTCTTCATCACTTCCGTTTTGAATTTTTTAAGTATTAATCAGTCCACTTAGGCATAGAAAATAAAGCAACATGGTATGCCGGAAAACAATAGGCATGGTCTTCATATCAACCCGACCATGCGGCGGTGGGACCGATTAATACCAGAAAAAATTCAAAACGGAAGTGATGAAGACCATGTCGGAATTGATGAAGACCATATGCCGGAACATGATATCGGCATTCTCGAGAATTTCCTATCAATGCCGGTAGTCAAGTGAAAAAAAAAAAATCAACATTCCGGATACTTTTCATCCCGTTCCTAAGATAGAAATTTAAGCAAAATACCATGCCGGAACATGTACCGGCATGCTCGAAAACTAGATTACCATGCCGATACATGTTCAAAACCAGAAAAAAATCAACATTCTGAAGATCAAAACCAGAAAAAAATCGTGGCTACGCCCCCCGAACCCCCCCGGATAGTGGCAAACAATTTATGAACATTTCCAACAATTGCCCGCATGGGTTTTTGGTTGAATACCATGCCGGCACCAAGCTTTTTCAGCTGCAACAATGGTGGATTCAAAGAAAAAAATCAATTTTTCAACCTCTTATTAGCGGTAATTCTCTCATCACAATCATCTTCCATTTTCAAAAAAGAAATTCCTCTCAAATATTAGTTTCCCTCCTTCTACTCTCACCCAAACACAAATAAAAATACACACTAATCTATCCCACAAATACTTATGATTTTTACTAATTATTATTAACCACTAAACCTAATTAGTGAGGGGTAAATTAGGAATTAAAAAAATAATTACATAAGGGGTGACCAAGAATTGCTATTGGGACTCCTATTTTGTCTTGTAGCTATATCCCCAATCAGTTTTCATATCCCCCAATTGTGGGTTCCAAATTAGGTAGAGCGAAATGGAAATATTTTAGATAGCCAAGAAAAAAATACATGGCAATTTAAATGCACCGTGAATATGTCGACTGATGACAATGCTTAATTAAAGAATTATAAGAGGATAAGTGTTATGATTAAGATTTTTTTATAATCCCCGATCGGTCACCGAAAACACTTACTGTAAAATATTACTAAAAATAAATAAAGAAAACACTTGCATCTGAAATACTTGTGAATGTTTTCCACTCCCAGGAAAATGACTTCCATTCTTCTAGATTCATGGAAATCCAATGTGGACAAGGAGAAGAAGTCACAAATTATGGGCCAGATAAATCCGGCTTCATCAACACACTCTGATTTAAATACAGAGAAGGACAAAGACTTTGTTGTGTACACCACCATAGAATATTTCCTACTTCACTTCAGTCATCGATGTGCACCTAACCATTTTCCCTCTTTGAAACTTTGGAGTTTCATTCCCCTCTCCCCCATGGTGGATCGGTGGATTTTTTAAATGATTTTTACATAATACTGATTATTTGAGTATGAAATCTATACTCCACTGTTGAAACACGCCATTAATCCAAAAAACTTCATTAGTTGAATGGGTAGCCCAGAAGGAACAATGTTAAGGCTGTCTTTGTTTAGAATTTCTTCTCTAGTATTCTGATTCAACATTTTGATTAATGTTAATTTGACATTTCGTGCACCATGTAAAAAGTTAAGGTGGTTCTGTTTTGTGAATCAGTACAGTAAAGTCAATTTGGTGGCACCAACCGTGTTGAAAAGAATGCACTAACAAGGAGGGATAGAGAGGATTTCATTGGATATTTATGAAAAAAAAAAATTGACTGGTGTTTGGTGCTGCCCAGGCTTGAACTGGGGACCTTTTGTGTGTAAGTCTGGCGTGATAACCGACTACTAGGGCTGTCAACGACACTAAACGTAACGGATATTGGTTATGCCGCTGTCGTTGCCATTAAAATTATCGGATATCCGATACCCGTTAAGTTCCGACGGAAATCTGAAATTCAATTCCATTACCGTTTACGTTGGACTTACCGGATATCGGATATTTTTCCGATAACTTCCGTTATCAAGTCCAACAACTGCACCACCATCTTCATTGCCGTCTTGGTTCACCAACACCACCATTTCCCAGAACTACAACTGCAGTCAGCATCACTATTTCCCTGTAACCATCCATCTCTTATCACCAGACCTATTTGAATCATAAATTTCGTTAATCAACCACAACAGAAGATTTGATTACAAACCCATTCATCCAATTTCTTTCTTGTATTTCATTGCTCAATTTTTTGTCATAAAATCAAATTGATACAAACCCATCTCTGATTTCTTCTCAACCTCGTCATATCATCAATCTCTGAAACGGTGAAACCAATATGAATATTAACAGCAACAACTTCTTCTTCTTCCCTGACTCAAAATCAACACCATCAATTCAAAATATGTGTTCTCGAATCCTAAACAAACCAAACTCTCCACCAAATCCTAATTTCACATATCAATTTTGAAACCCTAAATTAAGTTTCAAAATCAAAACTAAACAAAAAAATGGATTTTAAAAGAAACCCTAGAGAAGAGATGCAGAGATGATGATAGTAACTACAAGTCTGAGACGAATTAGAAAAAGAAGAAGATTAAGAAGAAATTCAGAAGAAGAAGAATAAGAAATATGAATGGATCAACATGAGCCACCTCTAAGATTAAGAATAAGAAAACTCTTAATCTAGTTTTGTCACTCTTGTAAACCTTGTACTGATAATTATGTTTTACACAGTAACCCCTAAGATGTTTCTTAAATGCCTTCTTGTTATTGAAAGCATACTTTACCTCAATCTTAGTAGGATCAGGAGCCACCTCTTCTTCAACAGGAATAAAGGTTCTTCTTCTTCATCACTGTGCATATTGAAGTCTTCTTTCCATTTCTTGTAATCAAACTTTGGTTTGGCATCTTTATCATCTATTTCTTCAGTACAATCATTAATATCATTACTCCCACCATCAATCGCAATCAACAAACAACATCAAAGTGTTAGTACATTTAAAGAAAGGGGAAATAGACATCAATTTATAAACATTAAAGGGTTAATACTTTCATACCTTCTTCATTATCTTCTTCACTGCTGCTTGAATCAGTGCTTTCATCTCCAACTTTATATGTCTTGACAATATCTTCATAATCAATATCATCCTCTTCATCACTGTCATATATTGGTGGAGCATTTGGGTCTTCAATTGGGTGACAGTCATCCACAGTAATGTTTTCTAGTACCACATTCTCCTCTCGTCTTCACTGCTGACCCCTGCATCATTGTTGTTCACTTCATCAGTCTTGTTGACTGCATCAACCCAGTAATCATGGTTAAAGTTTTCAGTCACTTGAATTGGTACACTGCTAGAACAAACAACACTGGCTTGACTAAGGCAAGAATAACCCTGAGATTCCACTTCATTTAACAGATCCACAAACAATTTCCTAGATACTCCATTTGAGTTTTCAACCTTTGACTGAGCTTCCAACCTTGGTGATCTCCTTACAGTCTTTTCTGGTGATCTCCTTACAGACTTTTCCTTTGAAACTGGCTTTTTAGCAATCCTCTTATGGGACTTCTTTGGAGTCTCATCATTCACAATCACTGGTTGTTCCATTGCAGCCTCAATGAAGTCTTTGTCATTCCCAAATTCAGAATTTGATATATTCAAATGTAAACATATAAATCCTTTATCATCAGGTACTGCATGCTCCCAAAACTTAAACAAGTCCTCATTACTATCCATAATCTCAGGCAAACATGGTTTTATCATCCAATATAAACTAGAAAATTCATTTTCAGAAAGGCGCAATTTAACACGCAACATCTCTCAAATTCCTTGAGGTCAATTTTTTTTCTATCCATGTGAGGGAAGAACAAGGTTATATTATTGTCCATGACCAACACACTGATGTCTCTATATGGATAATATGTTTCATCACTGCATCATAAGTAAACAAATAAAATAAACTTCAGTAAACCCCCAAATTTCTAAGAACTGAAATCCAACAATTTAAACCCTAATCATACAAATTCCCAAAATTTAAATACTAATATCTCAAATCCAACATTTTAAACCCTAATCATACAAAACCGCAAAATTTAAGCCCTACTTACATTACATATCAGGATTAAAAACCATAATTAAAAAAAAAAACTTCAGAAATTGAACTCATGCTTCGATTCACTATGAACTTTACTGAAACAAGAAAACCCTAATTAAAAATTACAAAAAAAATTCAGATAAAATTAAACCCTAATTAAAAATCAGAAAACAATCAAACCAAACATCAACTCATGCTTCGATTCAAAACCCTAACATCCAACAACATCGATTTAAGTAACAAAATGAAAAGAAGAGAAAAAGAAGATGAAAAAAGAGATGGGTTTCTTCAGAAATTGATAATAACGAAGTTAGGGTTTTAGTAAAACATACAACTGGTTGTTCTTGCCGTTCTTCTTCTTCTTCATCTTGAACTTTACCGAAACCCTTTACTCAGATTCACAACCTAAACCAAATCCCTCTGTAGAACCCTAGTTTTCTCTAACCTAAGCTTCTCCGCTGGTAAAGAGAGACACGGAGAGAACGAAATGAAAAATGAGAAAGTAAAAGCCTTGGTTTGGTTATCTCGTGAAGGATGGGATAGTAAATTAACACATGACACGTGTAGTTATCTCGTGAAGATAATCTTGAGCCGTCGATATATAGACAGGTGTAAGAATCTTGACCTGGTCAGTGAAGTTTTGACCAATTAGGTGGGTCCAGACGGAAACACTAACAGTTGTGGCATTTTATAAACTCTGGAAAAAAAACGGTGGCATTTTCTTGAACACCTAATTGGAAGTGTGGCAGTTTGTTAAAATTCCCAAAAAAGTTAAGAATTCCTAAAACCCTAAGTGCAAAAGTTAACCAATTGCAATTTACAAACCATTCAATTAAAGTTGTAAGGGAAAGATGAACTGCAAATCATATAAAATGGGGAAGAATGAGGGACTTACTGAAACTTTCCTGAAGTGTAACGAGGAGGAAGAAGAAGCAGGAGCAGCATTCAGTAGTGAGAGTTTACTTGCCTGTTCGAAATCAAATGCCCTTAATAACAAGTGAGCTGTGAGCCTACAAAATACAGTTCTAGAATGGTTAGGGCATGGGTTTGAACTGTCTCGAGATATGAAATTGATTAAGCGTTTGATTTGGATCGGGTGGGTACAATAGACCTGATAACCACGTAGTTTTTTTTTACTACTGTATTACAGTGACACCGGCCTGATTTTTGTTTTCTTCGAAAAAGAGGTAAAATACCTCATTGCATATTGATAGAAATGAATCTCAGAACTTTGAGGGTCATTTTCGGTTACAAGATTTATATGGTTCCTGACAGAGAAATGATGAAGAATCGCCACTAATTCCTCTTTTTTCTATATATGCTTGATTGCATTTCTATTACAAAAAATGGCTATGTTTGTTGCGTTCTTGATATTAAATTTTAAAGTTAACAGAAAAGCCGAGACCTTGAAATTTATACAAGTGTTTGGACCAATATCAAAGTCTACACTAATATTATATCTATTTTTCCTTGTTTTTGCATATCTTCCCATCAGCAGCTGGAGAGTTGGACTCGAATCATTTTGGAAAATAACATTGTGTTCACTCCATTCAGTTTCCCATTGAAAGGCCGCATAAGCTCCTTTCTCTTCAAGTTCTTCTCTTGTGGTACAATCTGCATAGGAACCCCTTACTTCAGTAGTCATAATCAATCAAAGTCAAACCAATTCCAGAATTATTTGAAGGAAAATTCATCGATAAGGCTATGGATATTCTTATACTCATACATGTTATTTCCTTATTTGGGTCCCTTTCTAGTATCAAGATTATTCACATACATGATATTGTTTATGAATCGCACGATAGTGTTTGCGGTAGTTTCACTATTTTGTTGTTTATGTTGAAAAACATTTTCACATCTAGCCTTCCAAATGTGCCAAGTGATTATACTACAAAATTCCGGCCACTGTATTATACAATATCCTCTATTTTTATCACAAAACCAACTATTCAACCAATCATGGAAATCACTACTGGTTCGTTTCACATAATTCATATCAAATTTAAGTGCATCCATACCGGCATGATAAATCCAATAACTTTATCACTGTACTACAGTGACACCGGCCTGATAACCAGGTAGCTAGGCACGTATCTTCGAATTTGGTGGGCTGCAAAACTTTGCAAAAGACCTTGCAAACCAGGTTAGTGTTTCAATTTAGTTTTTTCTCGCAAAACTCAAGAGTTAAAATCTCAGGAACCTATGTTGTGTGAGGCGCGAGATGAGGCGTCATTCCTAAGAGCCATCTTCATCTAGAATGTTATTTGAACGACCTTTTCATTTGAGCTTTTCTGTTATTTGTAAAAATATATGATGGGTCAGGGCTGAATCCCCTAAGAGCCACTAAGTCTGTATGAAACCTATGGATGTCCTATGTATGTACATTCTTATGCAAAAATAGAAAAATCTCTAGGTAGTCTTGAAACAATGGAAATTATGGAATACACAAGGAGAAAGTGTTTGGTGACAGAAACTAATAGATCATGTTGTTTTAGAGCTAAAATTGGCGCAACAGAAACTAATAGATGAGGGTCTTAGTGATCAGTGGCATTAGAAAGAGATTGAAGCAACTAATAAGGTTGTTTCTGGCTATAGCCGCAAGCAAAGGACACCCAGAGTTGGTAGAGCAACTTATATACTTGAGCTAAATTGCAATCTGGAGAACGTTGGTAATCTAGATAGGACTAATGTATTATCAAAGTTGGCGATGTAGCGCCTTTCTATTAATGGTGAAATGCCTTAATTCTTGTTTAAACATTTTTCTTTCTACATGATTTAAAAACAAAAAGTGGACACAATTCATATTCAGATAAGTTAATAAAAACAATGCAGGCTTCGCTGCCGTAATGTTGCACTGCCAACTGTTGTTTATAGCGACATTACAATAGAGAGAGCTTAATTTTGTTGCATATCAAATCATTGGGGCGGATGGGGTCTCCCACACGTCGAACACATTCTCTTCACCGTGAAGGGCAAAAAGGCGATCATCCCCAATTGAGAAGTCCCTTATTGAACCACCTTGACATCTTTCGACAACAGATGTTAAAACCCATTGATCAAGACCACCAGAATACACAGATATCTTATCATTCTTGGAACAAAAAAGCTGCCCTCCATGGAATGTTAACTTGGGATATCTATATCTGATGTCTCCCACACTTTTCGAATTCCATCTAACACTTTCACCGGTACTTCTCAAATCTACAAAACCCAAATTTTCATACTCATCAACCACACAAATAGAATAACTTTGGTCCATTGGAATTGCACCAACAACACCACATTGGGTATATTTACTTGTACTACGTTCCATCGAACTAGAGGTCCTGGAGCACAACATACTTTTATCTCTAAAATCCAAAAGACTAATATGATCCTTGTCCCGCCATGAATGCAACTTGGAAACGAATAAACAATTACTTCCATTTAACCATTGAATCTTATCAGCATCACCAAGAGGCAAACCATCTGACTTCTCGAAAAAATCAATCTGTTGTCCTGTGACTTGATCCCACACACCAATTCCGCCATTACTTGTTCCACTACAACTAGCAAATATCTTACCATCAGAGTTAGAACATAAAGCGCCAGCAGGGAAGCCTCTGAGTGCATATGTTTCATCGTACTGATATCTATGCCTTAGATCACCTGTTGATGAACTGAAAAGACCTATACCTCCAGCTACCTGGCTACTACTGATCACTATATTCTCTGAATCCATCCAGCAAATATCTTTAACCTTTTGATAATCCAGATTTAATGGTGTATGTTCTTGAAGCATCCAATTATATACATGAACTATGCTTCCATGAGCAACAGCACAACCTCCATCAGGACTTGCCCTTATTGCAGACCAATCGCTAGGAGGGCGACCCTTGACCGAACTTGTCAAGTTTAACTGGTTACCATCAAATCTTCCCCACTTTGCACTTCTGACATTATCGAGTAGACCATAAAAGAGAGCTTGCCTGTAGAGTAATTTTTCAGGTATGTGAGGAGGAACATGAAGCTCACCTGTTCTTATAAGTTGAAGAAGAACAGAAAAACAATCTGGGTCTTGATCAATAAAGTACTCTTCATTAGATTCTCTTGGTTGGAGGTTCCATTCATCATCAAACATAGCTCCAAACATCGAACTTCTACTTGCACCTGCAAGTGTTGTTGCAGTTGTTTCAAAGATTTTACCTCCAACATTGAGCCTAACCTTGTCGCTTTGCTTTCCCATCTTTCCAGTTGGAGTTGACTTCAAAATTGAATCCTACCTTGATGTTAAATCAAGTAATGTGTCCAAGTCCAAGTATATATATGCGTGGTACCATCTCAGATGAAGAAGTTTTCTTAAAATCGAGTTCTAGTCCATTATGGAAAACTCGATGGGTAGGTATTCTATTTCTGTTACTGTAGCAAACTCCCTAAACTCAGTGTTGATGTTTGGGCCGCTTGCAGCACGGAAAATCAAAGAATGATTTTTTGGAACCACTCCTTTTTATTGGGGGACGATGATTTGATTAGGCCATGTGTCCTACGTTTATAAGAGATGTCCTAAAATTAGGAATAATTTACCCTTAATCTAATTTAATATGTCCTGGTAAGTGGTAACCCCCTAAATCTAATCAAAATCATTAACAAAAGGAAAAAAAAAAAAAATCCACCTCAAGTAGCTGAAATTTAAGTTTGATTTTTTTTTCTTTCTTCCCTTTTTCCGTAACCGTTCCTTGTGAAAAGATTTTATTAGTAATCATCGTCGATTCATAAATTCGTTTTTTCACTAATTTGGGTAGTAACTAATCATCAAAATAGTGTGAAAAAACAAGTTACAGATATAAGTTCGTTTAAGAAAAGATTTTATTAGAAATGAAGAATCCAAACTAAACTATGACATTTTAATCCATAAGATAAGCGTTGCATCATGAGAAGTTGATTGCTAAAGATAGAATGAGTCTTATAGTAGTTGTCTTAATTCAAGGTTTTTTATTCACTAATTTCAAACTTTGGTAGTAACTTATAATCATTTCAAAATAGATTTGTAAAAAAACAAGTGCTCTTACCAAAGTTTTCCATTATTTAATAAAGTTTAAAGATAGAATGAGTTTATAGAGTTGGATCTTTGGTGAAGGTTTTATGGTATCCCTAATTTAGCAACAAGTCTAGATTTCAAACTTTGAATAGATTGAACATTTTAAAACATTATAAGAAGGGACTAAAATGAAGATCTTTTTTTTCAACCATAAAAAGTTTTCCATTATTTTTTGAGTCCAAACTAAACTATGATGAAAACCCTTAGCAACAAGTCTAGATTTCAAACTTTGAATAGATCCATCAGCATTGTGTTTGGTCTTATAAACCCATTTAAATCCTAAAACATTATATTCGACTAATGTAACCGGCATCTTGTAGGTGCTCTTCAACCATAGAAGTTTTCCATTAAGGAATCTTGATAGCCTTTGAGAAACATGAAGGTGTAGGTGGTGGTATCAGATATCATGTTAGTGACAAGACATATTTAGTATTGAAAACCTTGGGTTTAAAAATACCTCTTTGGTAACCATTTATATTTGAAGTAGTTGGCTCAATCGAAATCGGAAGATGGAGGAATAATCTTTGAAGTAGTAGTTGTTGGTGAATAGGGCAATTAATGAGTATGCGATACTGACCTCTGAAGGTTGTGAGAAGTACCTTGAAGATGAATCAGTTTAGATAGTAAATATGGCTTGCCAAAAGATTTAAGAAAATAGCTAGTCCAATAGGGGCTAGATGGACAATAGGAGTTATAATCTGAGGATAAGGTTGTGAAAAATGAGGAATTAGTAGTAGTTGTTGGTGAAGTAGGGCAATCCATAAAAGGTAGGTGATGAAGAATCGAGATTCATTGACAAGTCTTCTTTGAAGTAGTAACGATTAATGTGTATGCAATTGTCAACCAAAAGAAGGAAGATATGCTAATATGAGTGATAGTAGGAGACACAATCTGAAGAAGGAGAGCATAGTACTGTTTCATTAAATACAACATGCCTTCACATATTGCCTTGAAACATATATTCTACCTGTTTTAGGATCCAAGCATCTGTAGCCTTTTGTGTTGAAGACACAATGAATGCTTCTAGGTTGTAATTTATGAGAAGTATTGGTCTCAACCAAGGAAACAAGAGCAACCAAAAGATTTAAGAAATGAATAATCGTGGAGTCTGTCCAAATAGTTTCTCTAATGGAGAGATGTAACCAATACTTCTAACTGGCAATCTATTGATCACATAGTTGGCAGTCTGAAAAGAATCAACCCAAAAAGCATCAGATAAACCAGACTGAATGAGAAAGGTTCTACATGTATCTACTAAATGACTATGTTTAGACTCAACAACACCATTTTGTTCTGGTGTCTTGGGGCATGAAACTTCATGAATGATCCCATGTAAGCATAAAAAGTTCTTATTCTAACAATAGAAGTATGTAGAAGTTTTTCAATCATATTCTTGAAGTATAAGAAAATTGTTCTGAATTCAGATTTGTCATAGAGTGGATAAATCCAACAGTATTTTGAGAAGTCATCCACAATGTTAACATAGTATTTAAATCCACTATAAGAGATTACAGAACTTGGACCCCAGAGATCCATATGAAGCAGTTCTAGAGGTTGAAATACTTGATGAGTAGACAAAGTAAAGGGTAACGTGTGGGATTTTCCTAGTTGACATTCATTACAGAACAAAGGTGACTTAACAAGGTTTGGTAAATTCAAGGTTTTACAGATTTTGTAGAACTTGAAAAGAGGGATGAGCTAGTCTTCTGTGCCATGTAGCTGCTGAAGTAGTAATGCTGGATAAAGCTTTGTTTGGGTTGAGATGCTTGGGAAAATGCATTGGATATAATCCATCTTCATGTGGCCCTTGAAAAATGATCTTCCCAGATGAGAGATCCTTTACAGTAAAACCAGAAGAATCAAAGGATATAGAACAATTATTATCACTTATAAACAAGATTTTGTGATGATTTTAGCATAACATTAGATCAAAAGTAGAAGAATCAGTTGTTTTAGTGACATAACCAATGTGTGTTACTGGCATACCTTGACCATTAGCTGCTTGTATCTCCTCGGCTCCTTCAAAAGGTTTAGATTGATAAAGCTCAGAAGCATCATTAGTAATATGATTATTTGCACCAGAGTTAGCATACCATGGACTGTCACCAATCATGTGTGAAGTAGCAAGCATTGCACTGATATTTTGAGGAATAAAGGAACTTTGATAAGCAAAATTAAAGACTAAGTGACCTTCTTTAATAGTCGGGATGTAGGTGTAGTGTGATGATGATGATGCTCCAGGTGTATATGTTGGTGAAGGATTGGTTGCAAATTTAGGAGCTTTGAGACGGGATAATGTGAAAATCCTCAGGATAGAATGGAAAAGGTTGTCTCACAGGATAAGGTTGTGAAAAATGAGGATATTTTTGAAATGAAGGTTGAGAGAAATGAGGTGATGGTAGAAAATGAGATTAACCTCTTCCTATTCCAAATTGAGAGTGAGGTCTAGAATTAGCAGCAAAGGCTCTAGCATTAGCCTCAGATAACAAATCTTTTTGTTTAGTTGTAACAACTACTTCTTCACTTATAATGGAGGATTTCGAATCGAAGTAGAAAAAGAACTATATTATGGTCCTAATCCATTAAGAATGGTGATGACTAATTCATCATTCGAGATTCTGGAACAAATAACTCATCTTGAATTTTCTTGATTTCACTGAGAAAAGTAGAGATATTACCTAAACCAAGACGTAGTGATTGAAGTTTTAAACGTAGTTGAATTGAGTGCTGAGATGAGTTTCTTCCAAATATTGATTCAATAGCATCCCATAGATCTTTTGATGTATCAGCTCCAGTAACATATGGAATCACAGAATCAGAAGTTGACATTTTAATCCATAAGATAAGCGTTGCATCATCATCATGCCAAGCTGTATAACTAGGATTTACAGCGTTATCGGCCAGATATGGAGGACATTGAATGGATCCATCAAGAAATACATGAACTCGATATCGTTTCAGTAGAGGAAAGAGTAAAGCTTTCCAGGTGAGGAAATTATCCTCCTTGAGTTTGTAAGAGACAATACTGGAGATTTGATTAAAGGGAATAGTAGAGATTCTTGATTCGTAATTCGCCATGAAAAACAAAGATGAGAAATTGAGAATTGATGATTAACTAAAGAACAGATGAAACAAACAACAAATTTGATCTGAAAGAATAGAAGAAAATGAAAAGAAGTTGGAAAAAATTCACGAAAAGAAGCCATTAATGGCGGTGCGGAAGAGTATTCATCTGATACCATAGTGGAAATGTTTCAATTCTATTCAATGCTAATCATGTTAAACAACCAACACACATGTAGTGTGTATTTATACAGACACAGAGAAAGGATGGTTAGACTTACAGTCTGTCAACAAGTGAAACCTACCGACATTTACATGTGTGAAAGAGCTGTGTGACTGTACGAACACAAATATTACAGTACGGAACTAAGACATGAAAAACTTAACAGAAATACTTCCAATTATTAAGGGTATAGAAGTGAGACTACAATTTGGATTACCATGCAATCCAATTCACCCAACCAAACACATTTTTATGGATTAAGGAATCCATTCTTTGAAATTCAATTCTAGGAATTGGATTATGGGATAATCTAATTCCTAGACTGTGAACATCTTGAACCGAACGCGTTGTAAGTTTATCACAAATAAGGTTGTATATGTAAAAAACTATCTAGGGTCCAAGATTATAGCTCAATGATAATTAGGAATTCAGGGGATGAAAATAGCTAGAAATAGAGAGAGAATGAGCGAAACAGACGCTCTACCTTGAGAGAGAAAATTTTATTTGTTTCCATGGATTCTAAGGAGCTCAGATTGGAAGAGAGGAAACGAAATGGATGCAACTCATGGATTCAGTTCTCAGCTGATGTGGCCTGCTGGATGGTGGATGTTTTAGAAGAAGCTAGATGTCATTCTTATGAGAGGAAAAGATGACCGAAAAGAGAAGGGGAGTCATCATATCTCTGTGAAGTGAGGTAGAATGAAGCAGGGAGATATTTGAGGATTTCAAGAGTAAGAAGAGGAGACAGAAACCGATCTTATAAATTTTCATTCCATGTGGAGATGGGAGTTTTTACTGGCCTGTTTTGTGTAGGGAGCTTACTAGGTTGATGAAAGAAAATAGTTTTCTCAGGAAACTTATTCAGCCGTTACCAGTTCATTCAGATTTTGCATCAATATTACCTAAGAGACCAGCACAACAGAAGTCTTTCGTGGGCTTGATTGAGGTAGAAGGTTTTATCAGGTAGCATAGGCTGGCGAAGGAGATAAGGAATCAACAAAGATGGGAATCTTTCATTGATCTGGAGATAATTAATGAACAGTCTGCAAAGGTAGTGCTGGAGAAGGCTTACTGGATAGAGTTGTGGAGTCCAAAGAAAAATACTGTGGAAAATATTGTAGTTCACGTCTCTCGGTTCTGTGAGAAGGAGGATTCTATTGAGAAAGTTTTGACTTCAGTCAAGACAGTTCCATCACGGGATCACATTATTCCAATACAGACTATGACTAAGCTTGGAAAATGGCTAAAGATCTATGGTATTCCTCATAAATTTTGGAGTTCTACGTTATTCAGATCCATTGGAGATTCGTTAGGAGGCTTAATAGAGATTGCAACAAGCTCTTTGAGGTCTGTTAATTCAAGATTTTTCAAAATATCAGCCAGAGGGAATTTTTTCTGATATTCCGGCGATTTTCTTGGTGGAAGATGGAGACCAGAAGTGGGCAATTTCGATTGAATGGGATTTCAAGTTTGATCCTAAGAATAAGGAACCAATGGAGGAGTATATTTGGCTGGTTAATGAATTTGATCTTCAACAGAAAATTTCTAATTCAAGTATATATTCCCCCGCTTATTCAGGGTCTAAATTGGTGCGAGTTAATGAGTTGGTCTCAGGAGTATAATAATTCCACATTTCAGCAAGCTCCAACTTCAAATCAACAAACTTAGTTTCGTTATCAATCTCAATTGCATGAGCATGTCCATTGTTGGATGTTAATGAGCCATCTTTATCGGTCACAAAATCTCTCCCAGATTAACATATAGTTATAAGTTTCTTATGCCCCATTTTACCTACACACAACAAATCAAAAATTGAAATTTCCGCATAGAAATTCAATGTTTTGAGAAAGCCACATATAGCAAAACTCCATTTCAATCTACATAAGCAATTATATTAAACCCCATTTTGGCAAAATTCAAGAATTTCTTAAACCCTATAGGTAAAAAAGTTAACCAAGAAACCCTACAATTATAAGCTCAAACTGTAATGGGAAAGAAGAAGAACTGCAATAAATATAAAAATGAAAGAGAAGGAGAGACTTACTGAAGCTTCCTGAAGTGTAAGGAGAAGGAGGAAGAAGAACTAGGAGCAGCATTCAACAACAATGATTGCGAGTTTACTGGCCTGTTCGAATGCCCTTAAAAATTGAGATATGAGTAGTCTACAAAAATATTACTAGGGCAAAGATTCAAGTTGAGATTTGGGAAGAAACTTTAACCTGGACAATTAGGGTTAGCCCAATTGGTTAGGGACCAGGTATGGTTTGACCCTTATTTTAGAGTCTTGCTTTGTTTATTTTGGATATAACATATTGGTTGTTTATTTTTTCGTGAAGGTTCGTCTAAATCTGACTTAAAAATTATACTCCCTACATCCCTATTATATAGATGGAATATTGGATTTTTCTAGTCTCACCAAATTGGCGGAATTTCAATTCCAAGAAGACTTTTGAATTACATACCCCTATTTATATTGTATACGAAATTGTAGTGAGCATAAGACAAAGGGTAAAAACAGGAAAAAACATGAAATTTTATGAAAACCGCAAACAATTTCTTAATTGAAGAGATTTCACCTTCTCCTCCTATATATTAGGGATGGAGGGAGTAAAATAATAAACAAATAGAAAAAACTTTTGAATCCGAATATTTACTTTTAAATTAAATAGTTTCATTATATGTAAACAAGCTGAGTCGGCCTTCGAGTGAAACATCAGTAAAATATAAAAACAAACATTACGACATGTATTGTGGTTGAGCCGGGATTTGAATCTAATTCACGAGGTTAACTCGGGATTTGAATCTAAT
Organism: Papaver armeniacum; assembly: GCA_023531295.1. Classification (NCBI taxonomy): domain Eukaryota; kingdom Viridiplantae; phylum Streptophyta; class Magnoliopsida; order Ranunculales; family Papaveraceae; genus Papaver; species Papaver armeniacum. The sequence continues at coordinate 17,438 of JAJJWW010012578.1, forward strand.
TCACGTTTGCCTTATACTTTCGTAGCCTTCGAGTTGTTTTTTTTTTTTTTTTATTTATGACTTGGATAATTCATAGAAGTTGTCATGAGTTAGAAAAAGATTTCTATTTTGATTTTAATTATCTACTTCATCGATAATATTAACCAGCCAATAAAGTTTGGAGTATGATAAGATCGAAGAATCGCACAATATTTAGTAAGCTATTTCTACCTAAGGTAATTGGTTGACATGCATGCATGATTCAACTCTTTTAAACAACTATGCCACATCGGTTGGGATAAAAAAGAAAATCTCAACATAAGCTGACTATCACAAGGTCAACAAGAGAAAATCCTCGACAAAGAAGGGTTAGATGTCCAGACATTGGTATACTGAAACTTGTGAAAGAAAACATGTAGATCATGGTAAATGATGTAATTCTCATTTTATTACATGGGCCCGAGATATAAATATAATTATGGCTATACAAAGCAAATAATCGACACATCTGCCAAGCATGGAACTAAGATGTAATTTTGGTTCATATCAATTAGAGTTAGAAACCTTGGTATTGAGAATTGATGTGTTCTCATGATATGAAGAAAGTGTTTCAGAGAGAAGAACATAGAATGAATAATATTGAATATGTAAGAAAACTTGATAAAAACAATATAGGGATATTCAGACATATTTAATGTATCTGAGAGACTATTACAAAGACCATTGATTAATAGTCAAAGTCAATTGACTTTACTTTGACTTACATATAATATTCCTATAATAGGTATAAGGATTTATTGATAATGGTACAAACATTATAAAGCGAGTATCATATAGTAGCAGCCAATTATTGATAATGGTACAAACATTGTAATGCGAGTATCCTATAGTAACAGCCAATTATTGATAATGGTACAAATATTTTAATGCCAGTATCATATAGTAGCCGCCGATTACAAGCATTGACGGAGGTATGGGTGACTTAGGTAGGCTGCAGCCCACCCACTCCGCCCTCCCCCTTATGTAGAAAAGCCCAATTATCCAAGAAATATTGATAAGCACGGATAAACTTTCTAATTAGTCTATTAGTTAACTATTCAAGTCACTACTCTTCTAATTTCATTGTCATTTATTTCCTTCTTGTTTTTGAAGTTTCTTTCATCTTCTGTTTAGGTTAGAAATTAGAATCAGCTACGAACTTACCCCAAACCCTTCTCGCTCTGTCTAGCCCTTATTGTTTTGTAAATTTTGGCCCATGAGGAAACTAAAAATTGGCCCAAATATTAAATTTTGAGTAGCAGTTTACCCAGATTCAGATATTAGGAGTCTGACTCAGGCCGGGGAGTTAAATTTGAAAAAAAAGGTAAGCAACTTGTTCCATGATCACTTTAAGAAAATACTTTTGTCACTTTTTCAGATTAAAAAAAAAGATTGATGATTTCTTTACTATTGTTGCCGATCAGATGTACGTGTACACTTCAACAAAGACGAGCCTAAACTTACACCAAGTTTAACGCTTTATTTATATTTTTGGAATCTCTTCGACTTCCACTACACCAAATCAAGGATTTGCTTATAGAAAAAAAGTGTTACCATAAAATATGAGCTAATTTCCCTTACTAAAATAAATGGTTATCGATATGGTGTGATATAATTGTGAGAACTTTGCCTAACCCTTTTAATCCATTAGGGAAATTAAACAAGCTAACACTTTAAGTCCATTACAATATTTATCCTAACTATTGACATTTTACACTTCATATTTACTTTGCAATGCAAAAATTATGTTACGATCATTGCTAACTCATTCAATTACTATTAAAACAACCAATAAATAAATGACATGTGTCTTTTGGTTCTAGAACTTTGTAACACTATTGCCGTTAGAAAATTTGTTAGTTTTGATACTTAACAAATGGCACTTTCCGTGGTCGGACTCCGACGCTTCCGGTGGGACGGACTGTGATTCGGTGGACTGGACCTCCGATATTCAAGAACTAGAAAATTACTTTTAAGCTACAACCATCCACCAAAAATTGAATTCAAAAAACTAAAAGAACCAAACAAAGGAACAATGTTCTGAAAACCGGCCCGGACATCGACCCGGCAAAGCTAGTGGGTCAAGGGTCACTGGTTCAACCAGTGGTTAAAGCAGTGGTTCACTGGGTCATTTATTACGGTAAATTACGGTAAACAAAAACTGGATTGCGGGACAATTTATTTTGTTTTACGAGGTTAAAATCGTAAAACAGCTTCGTTAAAAGATAAGATTTACAATTCCTTTTTTAAATGTAAAGATTCCAAACACTATTTCAAACTTAAAAGACCAGAAACTCTCTCCATTTCTTTTCCTAGTTCATACTCATAGATCTACTTACTTTTTGTTTTTGTCTCTATCTTTGAATGTATTTTTCTTTTCTTTTTGATACAATCACATCTTAATGTCTGATTTTTTTTTTTTTGATTCATAGGTTTTTTAATCTAATTAAGCTGAACCTTACGTATTAGAATGAGTGTGTTATTTGATGAGTCAATTGTGCTTGCTAGAACCTTTAAAATCCAACTGCAATTCGTGTTTGTCTTTGTTTGTCTCGTCAAAATTAAATTCCAATTCAAACGTGGATCTGATAATACAAGCTTATTATCCAGGTACTGGTAATTGTTATGGTTGAAGAAGATGAAGGAGATTGAGTAGGCAGAAGCTTTGTTTTAAAAATCTTCGAATAAGGCTATCCATTTCACAATGATTCTCAAATATCAGATTTACTAGACTCCATGATTCTCAGGCTTTCGTTTGAGATCGGAAAGAACTTTTTTTTTCATTTTAGATGATGCTGGGTCAGACCAGTTCGACCGTGCTGGGTTGCATGGGTTACCGGTCGGATCGGCCGGGTCAACTGGTTTGCAGAAAATAGAGCGGTTTTTGACAAAGTTAGTGGGTCAGTGTTGAATCGGACCGGAAAAGTGACTGGGTCGCCGGTTTACTGGGCTGACTGGCCGGTCCGGTCCGGTTTTCAAAACACTGCAAAGGAAATATATATTATGAACCATGATCATTACATAAAGGAGCAGACTCCACATGAAAGGAGTTAAGCAAAACATCACAAAATACGATGAAAATGAGATAGGTACTCAAGAAGTTTTTAGTTCACAGAAAAATATGCTCCTCAAAATAAAAAAGCGAGGATATGTTTCCACTTTGCACAAAAAGTAATTCTTGAAAAAGTTTTCATTCATGGGTGACTCCAAGAACTCCATACGAGGTATGTTTCCCTTTGCACAAAAAGTAGTTATGAAGAAGTTTTCATTCATGGGCCGACTCCAAAAACTCCATACGAGACAAGGGCCAAATTACCGATTCATTTGCAACATACTCCTTCAAATAACGTGATCACCTTGAGGGCGTCCAGTGCAAAGACAGCTTACCATCCTCAATGGTTTCAAGACATACCTTTCTCTCTTCCTGCCGCACTAAAAGTCCCTCACAATGTTCTCCATCTATGCCATACACAACATGACCAGTAGCAACAACTTCCCTTTTTCTCGTTGTAAAGGAGCACGCCTTGATTTCGTATGGATCTTCGACACCTGTATAATTGGTTTGTCTTTGGAGAATGTTGGTTTTGTTGTTGTCTTGCCATAACTTGCAAAAGACAACCTATAACGAACAAAACAGTTAAGAACACAAATTACATTTACCACTTGGGAATAATACTACAAGCTATAAACATTTAAGCATTTATATTAGGATGATGTCCCAAGGAAAAAGAAAAAGGTGCTTCAAAGCATCCACAAGACATACAATTTGAAATGCTAGTGTTTGATATGTACCACTAGTACAACTACAAGCTAGTATAGACATTCAAGCATTTATATCAAAAGGATGTCCCAAGGAAAAAGAAAGGTACAGCACTATATGTATCTTCAAAGCATCCATGAAAACATACAATTAGCAATGCTAGTGTTTGATATGTACGATGTACCATCCGTAAGTTATCATGCATCTATCCTTTGAATTATAATCGCAACTAACTAATGAACTATCCTAGTTTATTGATATTTTAGGAGCATTAAGATATAATAATAAACAAAAACAGAACTTGTAAATCAAAGCTTACATTGGTGATTAGTTCAAAGATGCTTTGCGATGAGAGCCTCATCCATATGATCAGTCCTTGGTGCATTCTTGGTGGGGTTTTGTGTTTGCAGCCATAACCGCTGGCGGTTGCAAGACTTGCATACAAGGCTTGCTTCTTTTGAGACAAGTGGAGAATAACCCAACAAACCAGTTCGCATTTATCGGGTCCAAAGACTTGACAATCTCATCATTCTCAAAGTCAAGCGGATGTCAACTCGCATTGATTAGGTCCCGCCTCCTTGCTCTAGCGGCCTTTACTTGCTCCTTTTAACATACATTGAACAAAGCATGTGTTAATTTCATAAGTAAATAGGTAAACTACAAGCTTTAGTGAATCGATCAAATATACTCACATATTTTTCAACAGCGGAAGGATTTACTTTTCCATCTTTACCAACATGACCATTCATCCAAGCAAGTCCTAAATGCGCCTCGGCTACCACACCTTCCTTTACCACTGTACATAACATTAAGTGGATAATTATAAACAATTAACATTAAACTAGTGTCGAGAATGCAATATGATGTACTTATGAGCTTGTGGATTCTATTTGCATACAACACTTGACCACATGGATAAGTACGAACAATTAACATCAAACTAGTGTGAGAATGCAATATGATGTACTTACGATCTTTTGCATTTTATTTGCATACGATTCTCGACCACATGTATGATGTATGGTCCTTTTCTTTTGATTTTCTGCATATTTTGCGTGCTTTTCCCTAACACCAGGTTTGCTCTCATTCTCGACAAAATTTTTCCAACAATCAAAGTCATAATCATCAGGGCATGCATCTAACTTCTCTTGCATGGTGACCTTTCCTAGGAGAGGACCGGTTCTTAATTCATGTTTAAATGTCCTGAACTTCTGTGGAAGAGACCCCATAACAACAGACTTGGCCAAATGATTTGGCACATTGAACTCAAATTCTTGCCGAAATAAACAAGTTTCAAGTCAAAGCAAATCAACGTGGATTCATCAAGCATTCATTCATAAATGTAACTCAAAATAACCAGAATAAAAGAGAGAAAAAAAGTATGGATTACATACCAACAACTTATACCACACATCTTCCTTGTAGTTCTCTGGAACCTGCCTCCAATCCACATATTTGACAGGACAGTAAACGCGGACAAGTTTGCCAGCTCGAGTAGCTAACTTGTCTGAATTGTCACCTACAGGTACCCCAAACACGTTCACCGTTACCATCATCTTTGGCTTAACAACAACATTAGCTTCAGCGGTTGAAGAGTTGTAGGCAGTACCACTTGTTTCTGGTGAAGAAACAGTTGTATGCGCACTGTTAGAGGCTTCAGTAGTTTCCATCTGCATTCAAAACAAAGAAAAACTATAAGAACCATAAACCTTAGACCTTATCAGTACCATAAAATCCAAAGATTCTTCAACATGAACTTCCAAAACTCACCCACAAAAACTGAAATAGAAATAGAGAACAATCTAAAAAAAAAAAAAAAAACCCAATACCATTCAAATTAACTGAAATAGAAGGAGATTCAGAGGTAAATCCAAAGATTCTTCAACATGAACCTCCAAAACTCACCCCCAAAAAACTGAAATAGAAGTAGAGAACAATCTAATAAAAAGATAACAGACCCAAAACCATTCATATTAATTTGAAACCCTAAAATCTTAATATCAAAACCCCAAAACCATTTTTCAATCGAACGAAACCTAAAATCTTAGTACCCGTAAATTGATAATATGGAACATTGAAACTGATATTAGAAATTGATAATATGAAATTAATATTAAACTGAAATTGAAATTGATAATATGAAAATCTACTTCTCACAAAATTAATAAAACTAAATTGAAACAGAAACCCAAACCCTAACATCAAAATCTTCATATCAGAACAAAAAAAACAAAAAAAATAATCACGAAATCACCTTAAGAGAGGTAGCGACTATGAGAACTTGTGTGAAAGATAGACAGACTTCACGAGGTAAATAAACCCTAACTTTCTAGGAAAAAATAAAATCAAGTCTGGGAGACCAGATTATATAGAAAAGAGAAAAGAGATTTGAAACCATTTTAGAGTGATTTGGCGGAAGATTTAGGTGGAAACGAATTTGGTGAATCTTTGGAGCGGGAGAAGAAAAAAGTTGGGGAAATTTTGGGATTTCGTTGTTTCTCACGAAGTTGATAAGTTTGGGAATGAAAAGAAACAAGTCTGGTCGTAACTAGAGCCACGTTAACAATTTAATAACCGTTGATTTTCCTTACACCTAATCAATCGTCAATAGTCCTTATGTGGTCATGCGGATTCAATGGAAATGTGTGTTTCTTTCATACTGATTGCACAATCAACGGTTCAAGATTAGACACAATTTTTGAGATCAAGTTTTTGTATTATTAAATCGGAAGATTTCGAGTCATAACCAGTTTCTAAGAGCAACGGCAGTGGTGCGAGTATAACCAAAGACCAAAGACGGAAAAAAAAGACCAAAATTTGGGTTTAGTCCGTGCCGTGACACAGTGGTAGAAGACTAAATTTGGTGGGGCGGAACATATAAGTTACTTTGGTGTGGGGCGTAAAACTTTATCCCCTCGACTAAAAAAAAAAAAAAATGGGGCGAATGTTCGCCCCACACCAGGCGAACATTATATCAACGCCTCAACAAAGAAAAAAAAAAGTGGGGTGTAAACTTTATCCCCGCTTGGTGTGGGGCGTAAACTTTATCTCCGCCTGATGTGGGGCGTAAACTTTAAGTTCGCCTTGTTTTAAACTTCGGATATTTCATTGGATATTTCATTGGATAACAACATAAACTTGTGTCTTCAAAACGTTATCAAATTGAGATACACTTATCTAAACCAACAACAGGTTTTAAATAACAAGGTCAATCTAAATGGACGTTCGGGAATCCATTTCTAAAACGATATTGAAGAAATGAAAGTAAGTTCACATAATTTTGAGTCACTAATCAGTTTCTAAGATGCGAATCCGACTTTGTTATAAGTTCAGTTATTTCGTCAGATAAAAATAGAAGCTTGTGTCTTAAGGACGTTATCTGATTGAGATTCACTTGTCTAAACCAAATAGTAAGTTTCAGATAAAAAGGTCAACCAAAATGGATGTTTGGGAATCCATTTTTGGAACGAGATTGAGGAAATGAAAACAAGTGCATGGAATCGGAGGATTTTCGAGACACTAATCAATTTCGATACGAATTCGATCTTGTTTGAAACTCGGGATATTTAGTTGGATAACAACACAAATTTGTGTCTTCAGAACGTTATTAGATTGAGATATACTTATCTAAACCAAATAGTAGGTTTTAAATAACAAGGTCAATCTAAAATGGATGTTTGGGAATCCATTTTTGGAACGAGATTGAGGAAATGAAAGTAAATGCACATCATCGGAGAATTTCAAGTCACTAATCAATTTGATACACTTAATTCGATCTTGTTTTAAACTTGAGATATTTAAATCGAGTAAAAATACAAGCCACATCTTAAGGACGTTATCGATTGAGATTCACTTGTTTAAACCAAATAGTAAGTTTCAAATAATAAGGTCAATGTAAATGGATGTTTGGAATCCGTTTTGAAACGAGATTGAGGAAATGGAAACAAGGGCACGGAATCGGAGGATTTGAGACACTAATCAATTTCTGATTCGAAAATTCGATCTTGTTTTAAACTTCGGATATTTCATTGGATAACAACATAAACTTGTGTCTTCAAAACGTTATCAAATTGAGATACACTTATCTAAACCAACAAAGAGGTTTTAAATAACAAGGTCAATCTAAATGGACGTTCAGGAATCCATTTCTAAAGCGATATTGAAGAAATGAAAGTAAGTTCACATAATTTTGAGTCACTAATCAGTTTCTAAGATGCGAGATTGAGGAAATGAAAAGGTAAACCAAAATGGATGTTTGGGAATCCATTTTTTGGAACGAGATTGAGGAAATGAAAACAAGTGCATGGAATCGAAGGATTTCGAGACACTAATCAATTTCGATACACGAAGTCGATCTTGTTTGAAACTCGGGATATTTAGTTGGATAACAACACAAATTTGTGTCTTCAGAACGTTATTAGATTGAGATATACTTATCTAAACCAAATAGTAGGTTTTAAATAACAAGGTCAATCTAAAACGGATGTTTGGGAATCCATTTTTGGAACGAGATTGAGGAAATGAAAGTAAATGCACATCATCGGAGAATTTCAAAAAGATTTATTCAATATCTTTTTGAACGAGATTCGAGATTGAGGAAATGAAAGTAAATCCATTTATTCAATACTAAAGCAAAAGATTTAGTCACTAATCAAATAACTAAAACAAAAGATATTGTAGTATTAATATTTTGATATAGAATGTCGAATTGCTATTGCCACTCCATGACTATACATTCATAGCCCGATCTTTCGGTTTCTTATGTAGTGTTCTGTCACTCCATGACTATACATTCATAGCCCGATCTTTGAGTTTCTTATGTAGTGTTACGTACTTTTGTTAAGTCGCGACAAAATTTCATGCTCCCAATGGACTCACCAGTTCTCGCAGTAGACATAAAAGGAAGCTTCATTAGAGTTTGGTTAAGATAAAGCTGCATTCTCTTAACATTAAGCTGATGCTTATTCAAAGTTTATTTGCATTCTCTTAACATTTTCTTAACAAGCCAATCACTAATCTCTATATGCCTTGCAGGTTTCAAAACCAAACCGATTCTGAGATCACTAACCAAGATTGCCAAAATAAAAAAAAAAGATAGGGGTATAAAAATGTCATCAAAATGCATTTCTTCCGAACTCTGTTTGGTTACGCTTGGTTCAATCCAAAGGTTACTGTTCGATGAAAATGATTTTAGTCTCTTCATCGAATTACATTGGCTATGCTCGCCTTCTTGGCACCACTCTTGGCCTCTGGCACCATAAACATTAAGCAAACACTCCAAATGGGTTCATCAACAAGAACATTCAAGAAAGTCAGGGACTAGGCTTCTCAAGATTGTCTACCTTTATCGTTAACCCCTTTGGTGAAGGAATAACAACCCACTGATCGAGCTTTTCAAATCTTTGGAGTAAAAACCTGGCTTGCCTCTTCAACTAGAATTGCTGGTTCGTCATATATTTTACTAGAACTTCTCATACAATCATTCAACTTTACCAAAAGCAGATTGGAATGCGGACAAAATTTGATTCCTTTGCCTACCTTCACCCGATCCAGTAGAACACGAGTCTCATAAAATGTGGTATAATCCAATTCTAGGATTTGGTTGATCACTCCATACCACTTTGATAAGTGAGTTTGGAGATGTATCACCTTTGTTCCTCCTAAACGTGGTGTATGCCTCTATGGACACCACTATCTTGGGTATCATGGTCTTCTTCATAAGATCTAGGAGAAAACACAAAACCATTTACGCGATATTTTATATACTGTCGCTCCAACGGGACCTTGTGCCAATCTCCACAAAACCTAAATTTTTTTCTCTTTCACTAGCTATACAAAATGAAAAAACAACGATCAACCAAACATTAAATTAAAACTAAGGTTTCCATTGGAGAAAATAATTTCACACTTAGCATTTCAATTTTCCATATAAGGTTTCCTTATCGGTATAATCTAAACGAGATACACAGACGCCATACCTTTTCAACCAACCATGGAATGAACTTTGTTTGTGTTTCTACCTCATCAACCGTGACCTCCTTACCAGTAGAATCTAAGATGGGTAAGAGGGTGTCACAGAACTCCCTACAAAATAACATAAACCATATCAATATTCAAACAACATTTTTTTTACCTCTCATTAGTGAATTTCAAGAAAAATATACTATGCAGCAAAAACATACCTATAATAGGCGTCAAGACTAGGAGGATTTAATCGAAAGAGTACCCACCTACGTATTTGTACAAATTGTACGTTGGTTAGGGTCACTTTCTTATCTTTAAGCATAGAACCCACATCATTTTGAACTTTAATCGGGTCTTAAAAAGGCTTCCCAAGTAGCTTTGTGATTTCAGCGTTTGCATTTGGCATGCACTCCATCGCACCCATAATGAGACTCCCAGTAAAAGGCGGGATCTTTTGAAATAGACCCTTCAATGAATCTTTTGTTATTTGGTATGTTTTTGCAGTCCTTCATTGCCCTGTTTCAGTTGCACATGTATATATCAGCAAAATAAAAGATTAGGTATATACCTAACATAACCAACACCACATAACTACATGAATAATTCACCGTTCAAAATGATACATCACCGAAACCGATGGGTCCACAAATTAAAGCCTCATCTGCCAAATGAACCATATTGTGGACGCCGATATCAAAAAGGAAGCCGGAAAGTACTTCTCAAGCATACCCATTGCTTCATGCAACCATGAATCGAGCCTTTCGAGATCACTTTTACACAAGACTTTAGAACACAAAATTCTGAAATACAAAGCTTAGATTGGTGAAGTCTTTGTTCGTAACTCTGTGACGTGGAAAAGCATGTTGAAGTAGAATCGGCAGCAAATACATCATAATGACGTGATAATCGTGTGATTTCAAGCTACGATACTCGGCGTTTTCATATTAACATTATTGTTAATCTTCGACGAGAAACCAATTAGGAAGTTTTAGGTCTTTTAGAATCTTGCAGAAATCAGACTTTTCTTCTTTGCTCGGTAACAAACACGGGTGTTGGTTTTACATCACTCCGATGTCACGATTTTTGTAGTCCACTGTCCACAATGAAGACCTAGCTTCTTTAACTCTTCCCTTGCATTCCATGAACTCATAGACTTATTATTATGATCGAAGATTGTCTCCATTATGTGTTCCATAACATTTTTTCGGTGTGCATTACATCAACACAATGTCGTAAATAGACCATACGGTAGACTTCAAGATCCCACCAAATACACTTCTTGTAGAATGCACCGGTGATTTGATTATCTTCTTCAAGAACGTTGTCATTATCGAGGATCGTATCTCTTTCTCTTTTCGATTTTCTCTTTACTAACTTACCAGGGTGTGTAATCCACAAGAGCTAATTTTTCTAGTGACTCTTCTCGATCGGTCGCTTGGAGCAAAGTTAAACTCATCTTGTACTCAGACCCAAGTGCCCACCCTTTTTTCTAAATGGATGGCCAGTCTTAAGGAATATCCTATAATTAGGATAGACCTCCTTATTACCATAAGGCAAATGAACACTTCTTGTCTTGTCGGCACAACAAACACAAGCAAAATAACCATGAGTAGTACATCCGGACAAAACACCTTGTGCTGGCAAGTCATGAATTCCCCACATTAGGCAAGCTCTAAGTAGAAAGTATTCCTTTCTATGGGCATCATAAACTTTCATTCCATTCTCCCAAAAGTCTTTCGGTTCATCTACTAGTTGTGGTAGAAACACATCTATGTCTTGTCCAGGCGACTTTCTCACAGGATCAACAACGACATTATTTGAAACTCGATTTCATGCACAATGAAGGTGGAAGATTATACATCACCAAGATCACAAGGCCAACAACTCCGGCTTAAATTCTGCGTACCATACGGATTTGAACCCATCAGTTTGCAATTCCAAACCACACATTTCTTCCCTCCTTTGCGAACTCGGAAATTTCTTTTCACCAAAGCCCACTGATGTGAATCTACCGGATAGCGCATGTACTCACTAGAAACTTCAGCTCGATCATGCCATGTCATTTCTTCAGATATCGAAGGTGTACTATAATATCTCTTAAGTCTTTCCCCAACGGGAAAGTGTCTCGAAAACCAGTGAAAGGTTCCTTTGTCTGTCTTTGGCCCAAATTTCCCTTGTTTGACCTTGAATCTTGGTTCTTTACATTGTGGACAGCTTGTTGCATCTTCATGCTCCTTATAGTACAAAATACAATGATTTGGGCACGCATGAATAGCCCTACATTTCATACCCAGACCTAACATAATTGACTTCATCTCCGTATATCTACCGGGCGCGTGTTTTTTTAAAGTAGCCACCCCTTTATCATTTCCAACAATTTGGTCACACAATTACACGATATTCCAAATTTTTCTTTATATTCTGTAGCCTCCCACGATCGCCGAGAGTACTGATCTTGCCTTCACAAGTAGGATACAATTTCTGTTCAGCCATTTTTTGTACTTTTAGTGTCGTTTTTGCGCATCCGGTTCAAACTCAAATGGTTCCTCATTATCATCATGTGTCCCGTTCGCATCATCATTCCTTCCATGAACTTCAAATGCAAGCATCAATAAAAGGAGTCAAACTGGAAACACATCTTCTCTAACTTGCTCGTGGACACACTCTCTACTTTGGATTACTCATTGCACTATTAATGGCAATGAAATGCTTCTCACCATGAAGGACCCATGTGATATACGTCTTGTCGATACCATACCGATACAAATGATTTTCCACTTCCTTAATATTGAGACGATCCCCATTTAGACATTTAGAACATGGGCAAGGACAAACGGTTTTCGAAAGACCATATGTAGATGCATATTGAATGAATTTTTTTACCCCATCTCTCGTATACTTTACCAAGCCTATCATTCTCAAACATCCAAGACTTGTCCACTTCTCCCGGCATTCTAAAAGTTAAATTCACCAAATCTAATGCACTTTTAAGTTTATCCGCGGCTCTCAATGTCCACACATCTGTAAGAAAAATTTGATTAGGAGGCCATGGAAGAGTGCATGCTGCACTTTTTGTGGCAATGACCGTCATGAGAGAAGCATGAAGATATGACGGATTAGCTCAGCACCAATTACTTACGAAGATAGTACATACCAAGGCATTCCATAAAGACGTAATAATTTTTGAAGAAACTTACGAAGATAGTACATACCAATATTGCTTTCAAGGGAAATATTGGTGCGGCCGCTAATCCTCTTGCCTGGGGGTTCCGAATAGCAAGAGACGGTCAAGAAGAATCGAACACAATTCCAATTGAGGATCATTGGGAAAGATAAAAATGATGATAATGGCCAACTGTATCGTAGGTGGCTTATTTAATTGCAAAACAAAATATGTTTGTATTGTGGAGTCATCTTATGTTACGCAAAAGAAACAGTAAAAAGCAAGAAAACTTCAAATCCCACAAGAAAAGGTTAGTGAAGATACCTCCTCCATTTTTGAAGGAAACTTTTGTGAAGGGGGAACCTAACAAAAAGATTCTCAAACTAAAACCGCCTTCGAATTTACTTTAGGTAAGTTCCCAGAAGCTACAATTCGATATTTACTTTCACATGTGACCCTATGTGGCCCTAACTAAAACCACCTTTGAATTTAATGTCGGAGTCGGGACACAAGCAGGAGGACCTAATGATCTTTGTCTCAAGGTTTTGAAGATTAAATTAAATAAACTAATTATCATGCTAATTGTTTCTTCCAATTTACACTATAACAAATTTCGGAAAGCAAGGTTTTTCTCATGCGAATATTTTGTTGCTCCTTCTTTGCTACATCACAAATATAAACAAAAGTCGTCTTCACACAGTGATAAAACCGCACGAAGGAATACCAAAAAAGACACGAGACTCAAAGGGTATGAGGTTGTAGTTCAAATTTATGGGTTAGTTCATGCGAATTTTATGCATAAACGCTTTACAAACTCCGGTGCGTGTGCACGGTTAGAACTTGTTATTATAACAATTCTTATTTGTAAAACTAAAAATAACAATGAAATGAAATACAAACATAGGGTGACATACCATTCAAAGGTGGGATATTTTTTTTTTCCATTTTTGACAATAAGAACAAACAAACTATATAAGTCCCCATATGAACAGAAAAACAAAGGAATAGAACTAACCTGTTGATGACACCTCTCCAAAAGAAAACAAAACCTCCCTGGCAGCAGATTGAGGGGAATCTGAACCTTGAACGTAGTTCCTCTGTAAATCCAACCCACACATGGCTCTAATGCTGCAAATATAACAAACATAGTGGCATTGTTAATCAACTTATTTTACTACCAGTACGGAGAAAGTTAGGCCAAAAATCCACACACAAAATATAAGCTATGAATTTCTGCTATCACAACCCACGATAGCACTCATGACTAAACCATATCTTATTGCATATCCTATATAATGAAATATATCCTTGCATCTCCATATGTAGTCTCAGTAAATCATGGACCATCCAAAATTATAACAAATCAAATACATGAATCATAGTTCTGCTAGCATCAGTTGGTCCAATCAACAGCCACATCCTCTTCTCCAAAACCATTACAAACACAGGACCACCAACGACAACACCAATTTCTCATGGTAAACACAAATAATCAGATCAATATAAACAAAACAAGATGAAATTTATGTTCTCGTTTATGATCTACCTTCATCGGTGCTTAAAATTGAAAATAAAGAAGTTCATACATGATTTCCAAACTACCATTCCATTACGAGATTCCATCTAGTTAGCGATTATACTATCCCTAAATTTCTACACGGTTTTAGTTCATTTTCAAGTAGAAAAAAAGAACAAAAACACATCTTTATCATGGGATTGAAAGTTACATAAGTAAAAAATTTCAAAAGTTATCGATAAAGGTTCAATTCTCATTTAACCTAAAATTAATTTGTCTCAGTATTTGACAATTCATGTCTAAATCAAAACCCCGACACCAATCCTCAAATTCCTCAATACCCATCCTCAAATTCCACAAGAACAATGCTAAATCTATTCCAAACATCACTTTAATCATTAATTTTTAGATACCAAAAATCAAAAATCCTAATTTGAAAACCAAAGATTAGAAACAAAGATGTCTCACCAGTAACTGATAGTACTCAAATCCTCATAATCAAAATACTTCACGACGCCTGTGATTATTGTAGATAACACAAAATCAATGAGTTGAAGAAACATGCAGAAATCAATCAGGATGACAGACGGTGGGTATCTAATCGATTGACCGTACATAATGATAATGGATCCGGGTTCTTTGAGTTCGACAAACGATTTTGCTCTCAGGCTCTCAGATTTTTGTTAGGTAATGAATTTTCTTCAGAGATTGAGATTGAGAAATGAGAAAGAATGAGAGGCAATGACTTTTCCTCTCTGTCGGCCAGGTCTTTTGGGAGAAAATATCCAAGTTAGGATTCGGTTCCCGTATCATTTTGGTTCCAGGATTTAAATTTTAAGGTTCTAGAATTTAAATTGGTTCCAAACAAATTAGTTTTTATTAAATCTTCAATTTCATTTTACATTTTCTAAATTTAAAGATAAATCATTGTGTTAGCTATGCCTTAGTGTGTTACTAATGAAAATGGTAAACTGTTATAACCATGGGGTTCATTTTGGTATACATCCAATTTTGGGTAAAAATAGTTCCAATAGTGATTTTAGTATAAAGTGTGTTATATATGAATAACTAATGATTTTACACTTTGAATAGTTATTTAGTTTTTATGAATTAATTCTAAAATATGGTAACTATTACATAATTCACCAACTCTTTATATGGGTTACTAGAGTTATAATGGATCATTTGAGTTACCAAAATAAAATTAGTTAGTAAACATATTGTAAGTAAAACTTAGATTTGGTGTAGTGTTCTAAAAGATAAAAAAGGCAAAAGTTAGATTGTGAACAAAATCTAAAAATTGACTTCTGCGGTGGAAAAAGTAAAATATCATATTTGTGTATTGCTTAAAAATGTACTTTTTGACTTCGTAGGATTTCTTTGATATTTTGACTTTGTCAATTACGACGGTTAATAAAAGACAAGAATTTGATCGTTAATATTAATTTTAGAAGGACAAAAATTTAAAATGAAAAGTTCAACTTTAGTGGAAAAAAATTGAAAGAATATGCAAGATTTCACTTTAGCTTCAACTCCCTATGACATTTCTACTTTGCTACCAGTATAGAAGATTATATCTCCCGTTCTACTCTAGACGAATAAACAGTTACCCAGAACGTTTTCTGGTCCCAATGAAATTGCCAACTTGGCAAAAAGAGTCCCATAATCATAATTACCGGTTCATTTTCAGTTTTCTCCAACTTCTCAAAGTTTATAATTTGTTTAATGCAAAACCAAAGTTTCTAATCATCGTTAAATTATCTTCTGTCTATATATTTGATCCAAATGCCCTACCAGAAGAGACAACTTTGAAACGAATCATTGTCCAACCACTTAAATAACTTCAGTAGAACGCACATACATGAGGCCATTTTAAAACTCATGAACTTAAACTAATCATGAGTTTAAACTCATATTCATTTACAAGACGTGAAGAGGTGCAAGTGAATGACTTCCCGCTTAAAAAACAAAAATTGGAAGGAAAAAAATGTGAACTATCAAATAACTCATAAGAGTAAACCCAGTGAAATGTTGATCAACTGATCATTTCGCAGACATTTTAGCTATGCGGGTAATAAATCTGTTTGACTGGCCAATTCGGAGAGTTGATTTCCAGGTTTTGGTGTCAATTGTGGAGGCAGGACATTCAAGAAAATATTGATTTTCAGACTTTACATTATGCAGGCTCTTTGATGCATGATCTAGCTAGCATTAGTAGAGAGAGTGTGTGTGAGTGGCACACGTGCACACCAAATCCTATCATTTATATTCCCTTTTTTATTTGTGAACTTCATAGGAAAATGAATGAGATAAAGTATCTTTTTCCCTCAAAATTCCGTTCTTCCCAATTAAATCTCTATCCTTAGAGATCAAGAGTAGTTTCTGTGTTAATTTTTAAGACTGGTCCTTACATCCAACTTTAGTTGAACAAGAGAAGTAAGTTATTAACATAGTGATAATTCGAACAACATCTTAAATAACCCAAATTAGTAACTAACTTTTACCACCATCATCGTTTTGTTCACTTTTAAAAACGAACAATTGAAGAATATATAAGACTTGACTTGAGTTTGGCTTTAACTCTCCATGGCATCTCTATTTTCCCACCAGTGCAAACGAATAAAAAATCATCCATTACGTGTTTAGTTCCCACGAAAATGTGCACAACAAATCCCATAATTAGAGTTGCACAAGGACAGACCCGTCATACCGAACCAGTGGTCCAGTACGCACTCGATAAAACAGGGAATTTTTAACCCGAGCCCATCAGTAGTGGCTTGGTATATATGGTTATGAACCTATATATGGATTGATTTGTAGTTTGATGCTATAACCGACAACCTACCCGCAAAGTGTTGATTGTTAAACTTGTTTTTATTGTTTTTATTGGAAGGTTAATTGTGGAACTTGTTTTTATTGGAAGTACCGTTGTTAGTATAAGACTTTGAAAAACTTGTTTAAGTAATTATAAATAAAAGAAGTATATTTAAAGTAAAATCGAACTTCTAGCGGATCGATTTGTGGGTTTAGGAGACATCGGAACCGACCAACTGATCCATGTGCAACTCTACCCATAATCATAACTGCCAGTTCATTTTCGGTTTTCTCCGACTTCTCAACGTTTCTAATTGTATT
This sequence comes from Papaver armeniacum, assembly GCA_023531295.1. Lineage (NCBI taxonomy): Eukaryota > Viridiplantae > Streptophyta > Magnoliopsida > Ranunculales > Papaveraceae > Papaver > Papaver armeniacum. The sequence goes on from JAJJWW010012578.1 coordinate 34,994, forward strand.
AATGCAAACTCAAATTTTCTCATCATCGTTAAATCGTCTTCTATCTCTATGTATTTGATCCAAATGCCCAACGAGAAAAAGACAACTTTGAAACTCTCCATTTTCCAACTTAAATAACTTCAAGAGAAGGCACACACATGATGAGGCCACTCTAAAGCTCATGAAATTAACAACCGAAATCATGAGTTTAAACTAATTATAATGACTTTTTCATTTACAAGACGTGAAGAGGTACAACTGAATGACTTCCCGCTGAAAAAAAAAAACTGGAAGAAAAAAAGTGTACTAGCAAATAACTCATAAGAGTAAACCCAGTGAAATGTTTTATCAACTGATCATTTCACAGGCATTTTAGCTATGCGGGTAATAAACTTGTTTGACTGGCAAATTCGGAGAGTTGATTTTATAGGCAGGAATCTACTTTGCAATAGTTATATCTCAGTGAAGTTTTAACTAAAGGGTGGTTAGAAGGTCATCGCAGAGTGTTAGAGAAGTGATGTAATAGTGACGTCGAACTTAGTCATAAGGAAAGTGTGAAGATTCTGCGAAGATCGGGATTACCTTTCGAAGAAAACTCTTGTAAGCTTGCGAGAATGACACAGATCAGATCCGAAAATAAAGGATGACTTAGCTATCATCCACTATGTAATATCCTATATAAAGGACCGAGCAAAGTCGAGATGGGAGAGATCTTTTTGGAGAGTTAGAGGAGAACAAATAGGAGAGAGAAAGTCCAGAGTTAATTTGATTTCCTTGTATTCTTATTACTTTTGTAAGATTCATCAAAAAGATAAATAAAACTTTGCTAATTGATTATGGAATTTGGTTAGAACAATGTATAATCTTGGAGGGGTGTGGTTGTAGGAAATCCTGCAACCACATATTGGCGCTAGAAACAGGGAGAGATTTGAGGAAGGTTTTAAGAGATTGGTGAAGAATTTGTGAAATATGTAAGAGATCACTAAAATTGAAAAGATGGTAAGGAGAAGCACAAGAATTGCAGGAAGGAAGAGAAAGGAAATGGGAGAATCTTCTAGGATGAGAACAAGAAACGAAGGAGAAGAATTTAATTCAACTCCCAATTCAAAAGAATCCAATATAAGGTGGAAACATTGATTACTTATAGAGTCAGTGTACACACTTGGAGGACGGTCTTAACAGAGGGAATAGAAGAAACACATCAATTGAGGCTATAGTAGAAGGAGAAATAATCCATGGAGAATGGGGGAATGAAACACTAGAGACACTAAGACAGAGGATAATTGAAGAAAGGAGATTAGAAGCAGAAGAACGTGCAAATTTAACACGATAAAATCATGAGTTGAGAATGGAAAATATAAGGCTACAAAATACAAGGTCGAGAAGTACTACAAGATCAAATTCAAGATCAATTAGAAGAGAAGCAAGACGAGATTTGCTTGAAGTAGGTGTTGTTGAGGACATTCAAGAAGATATGCAGAATCCTGGTGATGGACATCGTGAAGAGAGATAAATAGATGAAGATCATTATATTCAACGTGGAGAAAATTATCATATTGAACAAAATGATATAGATCAGAGAGATGAGCAACGTCATGGACGAAGTAATCAAGATGGTGAAGAAAAGCTACAGGGAGGAAGAAGAAGGCGTACTTTGCTCCCATTTGCTACAGAAACACTTATAGATTAAGAATTAGCAAGGGACCAATAGACCAAGGGTGTACATTGCTCCCATCAACAGACCAAGAATTAGCAAGGGACCAATAGAAAGAAGAGTATACTTTTCTCCCAT
>JAJJWW010012579.1:0-156975 GCA_023531295.1 Papaver armeniacum
TATATCATTTGTATCTAAAGAATTTAATAGTGTCATCTCCACAAACCTCTCAGATCATCACTGTCCTGTGAGACAAACGGATTTTTACAAAAATTCAAAATCATATCCTAAAAGAAACAATTCTAAAAAAAAAAAAAAAAAATTGCTTAATAAAAAGAAAGAAAAAAAAAAATTCTAAAAGGAAAAATAATAGAAAAGGTAATCCCTTTATCAAAGGGGATATGAGATCTGATGTTTCAAGGTGGAATGATGCAATGTCACTAGAAATGAAGAATCTTCATTCAAAATCCACCTACAAGTTGATACCAAAATCCGAGAAGGTATCCAAAAGGAAGTTATCTAAAACAAGATTCTAAGAAAAACGATTCTATTTTTTAATCTTGGACAAAGATGACTATGAATGTCTAGTGCTTAGACTCAAAAGGATCTAGAGATATCCAAAGGATATCGGTGTGAAAGCATCTTTCGATGATTTACTAAACTCTAGAAAGAAAAAAAGGGTAGTTAACCTTAACTCTATGACTTCTCAAAACTTGCAATAGCCTCTTTGTAAGTTTAGGCTATGTTTTTGTTTCGGTTTTTGTGTAGAAAAACTTTCCTATTTTGAACTTTTTTTTTTTTTTTTTTTTTTAAAAGGGAAGGGAAAAACAAGGGACTATAAATTGGTCCGATTATGCTCCTACGATTTCATAACCTTGTGATGCAATGCTTCGCTTTTATGAAGGTAGTGAGGAAGATTTAACTGAAGAACTGAGAACCAATCTCATCATGGACGTTCAACATCGAGACTGGCTCAAAGAAAGAATTGTTCAAACAAGATGTGTTCTTGCCGAACTCAAACTTCTAGTTGAAGAACTTGAAAATAGGGAAGTGGGTTTACAAGTCTCTTGAGACATGCTTTAAAAGTTTGAACACCGAAGAAACCTCAAAGGAACAACAAGAGCACCACTAGAGATTGTTATATGTCGAATACTTAATCCAGAAAATAGACATCAATTTTTGATTTCTTTCAATGATTGTATTAGGTCTATTATGAATAAAATTATTTGATTTATAATTTTTCTTGTGATAGTTATTGATTTACATAGCATGTGTCTGAATGCTTTACTATTGATATGTATGTTTATGGGATGTTTGATTTCGATTTTATTACCTTGATATTCGATCTCATAATGTTGTGAACCCTTATGGTTTGGGTGACTTTTTGATTTAGCAGGATTAAGTTCTAGCCCATGTTGGTAGGCTTTATCAAAAGATCATGAGGGGTTTGATAGGTGTAGAATACACCGTATTTACTATATAGAGTTTATGCTTTCTTTGCTATTTTTCTTGTGAATTATGTATTTTATGTTTGCTTTTGAGTTATCGTGTATCCGGAGTCGCATGGGGAAAACAAGGAGAAATTACCAAATTTGAGCAAAATGGCAAAATTGTCATTTCATGGGCGAACACTATCCTGGGAGTCTGGTCTAGGTTAAATGCAATCAATGTGGTTAAGGGGTGACCACATGTTATGGGAATCCACCGGGGTATCCCTTTATCCGATGCAAGAGGGGTATCATTATCCAACCCCAGTTCATGACCTAGATCGAGAGAGGATGTCTCTTTCATTTGTTCATTCATTGTTTTCACCTGAAACTGAGAGATGAAATGAAGGCGGCCATGGATCGTCGTGTTGGGAAAAAGCCAGGGAGAGATTGAGGAGGTGATGTTGACGGCTGGAAGAGAAGTACTGGTGGTTGATTAATGGCAGGATCTTGTTCAATTGAATAGGGGAAGAACATGAATCCAGATTGAAGTCTGTGAAGATGTGTGATTTGGATGGTCATCAGAATATAGGAATTAGAAATGTATAATCTACTGAGAGCAAGATTTGAAATGAGGAGATTGATGAAGCCTCGGGGGAGAAGATGGATCGGGAAACAGAGAAGTGAAGCTCTGCTAGGGTTTACTAGATGTTTCAGGTGGTGGTTCTCGCTTTCAAATCAAGGATGAGTTTGTTTCGAGCAAGTTAATGATGAAAAAGAAGATGGGTTTTTATGTGAAATTCGTGGAAGAGATGAGATTGATTATGGGTCATTGGCTGCATCGTTGTCAAGTTTGCTAATGAAGAATCATGAAGTCGGGATTTGAGAGAATGAATGTTGTGATTATGCCGCTGAAATTGGGGGTTTAACCGGTGGCTCGGTGGCAATTTGGTGAAGCTACATGCAATGAGTTGAGGTGCAACTTGCACAGGGATGCAGTGATGTAAAGTCGTGATGTGTGGCTAGCGGATGAGGCTTATGGCTTGAAGGTTCATAGTGGTTTATGTGCTCAAAGTTCGAACTCGCTGGAAGATGGATCTGCTGGTCTTATGTGAAGCCTAGATTCGTGAGGTTGCAATGGCTGTGGTGCTAACATGGCTCTGATGCATAAGGTGGTCTTACCTAGTGATGATCTGTGTTGAGAAGCTCTACAGAATTACAGGGCATTGCAGAGTTGTTACTGAGATGGTGTTAGGTGTGTAGTTGTGGTGAGACAATTGGCTGTGCAAGGACAAGATGAGATTGCTAGATGGTGGTGAGATGCTGCTGATTCACGTATGCTTGTGTGAACTGCAATGAAGAACAGGAGATGATGTTGGTGATTATCTGAATCATGTGAAACTGGCAGAGATGGTGTTGGCTGCAATGAGCAGCTGGGGGGTTTGAGCACTGGCAAAGCATGGGCAACAGGGGTTGCAAAGTCAGACAGTGTTGGCTAAGAGTTGTGGAGAAGCTTGGAGGAGACAGTGTTGCCGTGTCAGGCAAGAATGGAATGACTTAAGTGGCTCCGGTTGTCTTGTTGCAGTTGTGGAGCTGGTGCCATTTTTGTTTATAATGAAGCCATGGATTGCAGGCTAGAACTGAGTTGATGAATTGTGATTGCCTGTGGAGGTGGACTGAGTTGGAGCAGTGAAGCTGGTGCTGTGAGCTTGGTGAGGTTAGAGCCAGAAGTGATATGGAGTTGAAGTTGCATCACGCGAGGATGTGGGTCAAGCCGAGATGCGTAGAATGATTTGTCGTGGATTGATGCCGAACGAGTATCGAAATCGATTTAAACCGAGTTGAGTCTCAATTCAAGTGAAGGGATGATATTGAAGAGATGGTGAGCTGGTATGGCAAAATGATTATGGAGCTAATGGGTAATTGAGGTGTTTGTGATGATGACCGGAGGTAGTCATGCAGTTCACAAAGGCAAAGGAGAAGAGTTGCAGTAGAGTTCTAAATTGAGAAGATGAAGGGCGCTTTGTGATGTTGCAGTTCATGGCTATGGATAGAATGAGAAGTGTGATCATTGTGCATCACAAGGGTTTGGCTGTGCAAGATGGCTCAGGCTGTGCAACAGCTCTGGCCTAGAGATAACCAGACTCGCCTGACTCTCCCCCGACTCGGCTACTGACCGGGTTCCGACCCGATCCGATCTGAGTTGATCCGACCCGCTGACCGGACCGGCGGACTTTGCCGGCACACCGGGATGTTTTCCGGCGACTCTTCCGCCGATTTCCGGCCACAATACCAGACTTCCGCGACAGTTTTGGACCCAAAATTTCCAGAGATTTATTTTCACACATGGGTCGGTGGACCACTTGGAGATGGGTTTGAGAAGGTTTGACCTAAATTGGAATTGAAGAAGCATATAAATAGAAAAGTCTTTCTCAAACCTAGATATATCTCCATTAGGAGACTTCTACTTGTTGTCTAGGGTTTCACATGATAGTTTTCTTCTTTTGCTTTCTATGATGATTTCCAAAAACACAAGTAACTAAGTTTTATTATTGGTTGAAGATGTAGTTGGATTTTGCAACCAAGTTATGATTTTTATGAATTAGTTTTCTCTCAATATTATCGTTTGATTTCTACGGTTATAATAATTGCATGATTGATGTATTGCAATATGATTGAATGTTTGTTTAGTCGAAGTCTAGAATTGATTGAACTCACATCCATATCTATAGCTATTTTAGGTTTTCATCTGCGATAACCTTGAATACGAGTAGCATGATATGATTCTAGGTTGTAGTGATACATCCTCGTAATCATATGTAGAAATTGACCTTTGTTCTAATTGTTTGCATAATGTATTACAATTGCATTGATAAGCCTATTTCAAACTTAATGCTCCTAGGAATTGAACTTGATTAGCCCTTGAAGGCGTTAGGTTATTCTTTAGGTAGATTTCACATACGCATTTCAATGCTAATGTGTGTGTCGATGACTTTGGAAATTTACTGAGTATTCTTGCAATAAGGTATTCTATGGCTTTTGATGATAAAGAGATTAAATACTTAATTCTATTCATATATTCATAAACTTGTTTACAATTGAAGATGAAACCTTTATCCAATATTTCACATCCTTGATTTGCGTGACTTTATTTGCTTTTTGTTTATTTTTATTTACACAACCGTAAAATCCTCGTGTTTTATATAGAAACCATAACATATTGACAACCAAGACCTCTCTGTGGATCGATCCTTTCTTGCCCTTGCTATATTTATATTTTGAGTAGTAAGAAAGTGTAATTTATTTTTGACGCTTACGGACAATGGTCAAATTTTAGCGCTGTTGCCGGGAGGCAAAAGTTGTTAATTGTTTTTGGTTTCTTATTTTGTTTTGAGTTTTGTTTTACTTTTTCTTATTCTTTGTTCTTAACCGCGTTTTGAGAATCTCGTTTCAGGTACCGATTTCTATGGACGGAGCATATTGGAGCAATCAATACGGCTTTCAACCTCAACAACATGAAAACTATCACCCTTACGGGGAGTACAATCAAAATCAATCCCTTGGTTATGATCAATACTCCACGTACCCTTTTAGTTGTTCTCATACATTCCAACCTTCTTATGGTGGGTATGTAAGTGAACAACCACAAAGAGGGGAGACTAGTTGTACTCCTATTAATTTTTCCTCTAGTTTGGTAGATGAAATGCAACAATTTATGGACATCATGGAGTCAATTTGTGGACAACCCAAACCGTGGAACCCGGTTTTCATCGACCGAATGTGCTCATAGTATGTTTGGCCCAATTTCCTCGATCGTAGTTATGATCATCCACCCATTCAAAGGGAATATAATTGGCCTAACCATAATGAAGTAAGTAATTCTACTTTTTCTTTGTCTAACGAGCTTTACCAACAAATGGAACACTATATTCGTAATTTGGATGGAACACTCCAAGAGCTTCAAAAAGGTGTTTCCACTTTAAGACAAGGCATTGAAGAATACAAGGAGGAAATGAATAGTTATGTTGAAAAAGGCGAACCTTCGGGACTTTTGTTGATATTTGTGTAGTTAACTCAACTCTTGATCGTAATAATGATCATTCACCTATTCAAAAGGATGAGTTAGAGATTAGCAACACTAAATTCAGCGAGGAACAAGATTATGTTGACTATGATAGTGATGATTATTATGAAAATACATCGCTTAAACCAATTTATGGTGACAACCTGAGGAGTGTACAATGGAGTCTTTTGGGATCAAGATGAAGACGAAGAGGAATATGTCGACACTTGTGTAGATTACTCAAGCATTGATCTTAATAATGATCAAGAGCCTATTCAAAGGGTGGAGCTTGAGGATGATGCATTTTCGAGTGTTCTAGAAAAATTTCTTATAATAAAATTTGGATCCGCTAAAGAGTATGTGCCTTACAACAAAGAGGAGTATGTTGAGAATGAGACCGTTATAACCAATATTGTGGAAGACCCAATTGAGCTTGCAAATGATTGTAATGATGATGTTTATGTCGAGACTTTGGTTACGGCAGAAACGGACGAAGAATGGTTGCAAGGTTTGATAGAGGACCATGATATACAAGAGGTGAATAATTCACTTGAGTTTTTCAAGGATGAAGAGGATTCCGTAATACAAGAGATTGTGCAAGGTTTATCTAGCCCTTTGCCTATTATTTCTTCTCCTTTACCTCTTATTGGTTTGAATGTATGTGCTTCGAGAATATTGTTGAATGACCTTGTTTCTTGTTTTCCGCCATTAGAGAAACTTGATTCTCATACTATGCAGGTTTTGGAACAAGACATCGTGGAAGTACCCGACTTCTATATTCTTTATACACTCCCAAGTGTGGACAAGAATAAGTGTGGGGGAAGCTTTTATCGGTTCATAGCTTCACTTTTGCTTTATTGTACTAATATTTTTGTGAAGCTAGTGTTTGCAAAACAGGTTCTATGGAAGGATCCCCAACTTTTCCGATTGTTAGTATATGGGGAATGAATCTTGCAAGGATATAGTCAATCGAACGACTTTAAACCAAGCGCTCAAAGGGGAGGCAACCCACCGGTTTTGTATCTCTTATCTTTTAATTTTTCTTTTCTTGTTTTTAGCTTTTTCTTTTCGTAAGATATTGTTATAAGATTTCCCACCTTGACTTTCTTTTGATTTATTCAATTACATTGAGGACAATGTAAAGTTTAAGTGTGGGGGAGTGGTTTATGTTGTAAATTTTTGCAATTTTTCAACTTTTTTGTGAACTAGTGAATAAGAAAACTCCAACTTGTAGTTAGTTTAGAGTCACATAGTATACATGTCGCTAAGATTACATCGAGAATCTCATAATAGTGACCGAACTTAGAGATGATGAGAGAACATGATCGGGTTTCTTACTTGTATGAGAGTTAAAGTTGGATTTAACCATGCCAGTGGCAAATAAGGTGCATCGAATTCGGTATTAGAACAGTGATCCCCATAGTGGAGACTACCCAAGTTACATAATGTGAGGCACCAACCTTCAATTCTTTGTACTGTCTAAATTTGTGCTTTTAGAGTGTGTGTCACCGCACGTAAATTCCGGCGTAATGGTGAGTCGTCCAATTTCCCACCATAGAAGCACTATTTTGATCTCTTGAGTGCTATTTTTATCAACCATGTTGGTGACATCGAATTGCTAACTTACATACCACTTGTGATCTTGTTCGGCATTAGCACCATCCACCTTATCTCTCTCTACACCAACAGTCCATAGAAACACCATCATCATCAACAAGAGGAGCATCACAAATTCAAGGAAAGTTGAATACGTTCGAGGTTTACAAGCAACGATACAGAAATGGGCAGATTTTATTTGAGTAAAGCAACAAAAACAGGGGCAGAATTTTTATAAGTTGAAGACTATAGTACAAGAGTGAAAATTATCAAGATGAGAGTTCGAGAAGTTTATGATATCAAGACATATAAGTTGTGAAGATTCAAGCGGTAAAGTACTTACACCATGGCATTGTACTTACATTGTTATTTTATTTTATTTTATTTTATTTGTATTTTACTTTCTCTTGTCTCAAAAAAAAAAAAAAAAAAAAAAAAAAGGGAAAAGAAAAAGAGACAAGAGAAAAATGTTTAGGTTTGTTAATAGTTTTTTTTTTTTATTTTGTATTTGTTTTATTTCTGATTCAAAAATAAAAAAATAAAAAAAATAAAAAAAATAAAAAAAAAATAAAAAATTATTTTGGGTTTGTATAATTTGTTTTTATTTTTGTATTCTTTCAATAAAGCCTATGGAAAGAAGGAATATCTATAATGAAGTTTCAAGCGACAAGGAATTTGAGGAAAGAATCATATTGTTGAGATTCTACGAGGTTCAAGAGTTATCATCAAGAGTTGAAGACCGAAGACGAAGATGAAGACACCGATAGAAGACCAAGACGTTTCTATGCATGTCGTGAGAGTGGTGCTAGCTGCACGCCGAACGGATTCTTTGTAAGTAAGCATATTCCCACCTTCGTTAAATGGTTGATTTCCTTTCGAAGAGATCGTTTAAAAATGGGTTTTCAAAAATATATAAAAGATGTGGGTTTTCAAAATATTTCTGAGGGTTTTACCTTCCTACCTTTCAACGTGTCTCGTGATTCTCTCTTCATTCCAACTCGGACACATGTGTGACCCATAAAGAGTTGTTTATTATTGAGAGCAATATCATAAAACCCTTTCTTGTGAAAAAAAGAGTTTAGACTTTTGATCACTCCGAACCCGAATTTTAGTCGAGAAGGGATGGTTATCTCTCTCTCAACTTTTAAGAATGAGATTGTGTTCATTTATGTGTCTAACTTCTTATGACTAGTGTGCAGAATCTCTATGTCTTCTTAGCGCTGGATATTATCATTACGGAGAACTAGTAAGTTGGAAAAATAGGTTTTGTGGGTAAATCTCTTGTAAACCCTCACGAGACTATAACTCGTCCACTAGGGACACCTAGGGGTTTAAAGGCTTGTTATTTATGCTAAAAGTGACCGTAGCCTCGACGACACGGAGTTGTATGTATTTTATTGTTTTGTTTGATTTGCTCGAGGACTAGCAAAGTCTAAGTGTGGGGGAATCTGATAGGTGTAGAATACACCGTATTTACTATATAGAGTTTATGCTTTCTTTGCTATTTTTCTTGTGAATTATGTATTTTATGTTTGCTTTTGAGTTATCAGGTACGCTGGAGTCGCATGGGGAAAAAGAAGGAGAAATTACCAAATTTGAGCAAAAATGGCAAAATTGTCATTTCATGGGCGAACACTATCAGGGGAGTCTTGCCCAGGTTAAATGCATCACCGTGGTTAAGGGGTGACCACATGTTATGGGGCATCCACTGGGGTATCCCTTATCTGATGCAGAGGGGTGTCATTATCCAACCCCAGTTCATGACCTAAATCGAGAGAGGATGTCTCTTTCATTTGTTCATTCATTGTTTTCACCTGAAACTGAGAGATGAAATGAAGGCGGCCATGGATCGCCGAAGTTGAGAGAAATTCAGTGGGAGAGATTGAGGAGGTGATGTTGACTACCGGAAGAGAAGTAACGTGGTTGATTAATGGCGGTGGTCTTGTTCAATTGAATCTGTGGGAAGAACATGAATCCCAGATTAAGCCGGTGAAGATGTGTGATTCAGATGGTCACTGTAACATAGGAATTAGAAATGTATAGCTGCCGAGAGCAAGATTTGAATGAGGAGATTGATGAAGCTCAGGGAGAAGATGGATCGGGAATCAGAGAAGTTGAAGCTCGGTTAGGGTTTACTAGATGTTTCAGTGGTGGTTCTGCTCAAATCTGATGATGAGTTTGTTTCTGGAGCAGTTAATGATGAAAAAGAAGATGGGTTTTTATGTGAAATTCAGGGAAGAGATGAGATTGATTATGGGTCATTCATGCACGTTGTCAAGTTTGCTAATGAAGAATCGATGAAGTCGATTTGAGAGAATGAATGTTGTGATTATGCCGCTGAAATTGGGGTTTTAGCCGGTGGCTCGGTGGCAATTTGGTGAAGCTACAGCAATGAGTCGAGGTGCACTGAACAGGATGCAGTGATGTAAGTATTGATGATGTGTGGCTAGAAAGATGAGGCTTATGGCTTGAAGGTTCATAGTGGTTTATGTGCTCAAAGTTCGAACTCGGTTGGAAGATGGATCTCGTTGGTCTTATGTGAAGCCTAGATTCGAGAGGTTGCAATGGCTGTGGTGCTAACATGGCTCGATGCATAAGGTGGTCTTACCTAGTGATGATCTCAGTGTTGAGAAGCTCTGCTGCATTACGGTGGCATTGCAGAGTTGTTACTCAGAGATGGTGTTAGTCAGTAGTTGTGGTGAGACAGAATTGGCTGTGCAAGGACAAGATGAGATTGCTAGATGGTGGTGAGATGCTGCTGATTCACAGTATGCTTGTGTGAACTGCAATGAAGAACAGGAGATGATGTTGGTGATTATCCAATCATGTGAAATCGCGCAGAGATGGTGTTGGCTGCAATGAGCAACGGGGTTTGAGCAATTGCAGCAGTGCGGGTAATAGGGTTGCAAAGTCAGATCGGGCAGCTGGCTAAGAGTTGTGGAGAAAGCTGTGGAGGAGACAAAGTGTTGCTCGGGTGTTGTGCAAGAATGGAATGACTTAAGTGGCTCAAGTCAGTCTTGCTGTTGTTGTGGAGCCGGTGCCATTTTTTGTTTATAATGAAGCCATGGATTGCGTGCTAGAACCGAGTTGATGAATTGTGATTGCCTGTGGAGGTGGACTGAGTTGGAGCAGTGAAGCTGGTGCTGTGAGCTTGGTGAGGTTAAAGCCAGAAGTGATATGGAGTTGAAGTTGCATCACACAAAGAGGATGTGGTCAAGCCGAGATGCGAAGAGAATGATTTGTCGTGGATTGATGCCGCAACGAGTATCGAAACTCGATTAAACCGAAGTTGAGTCTCAATTCAAGTGAAGGGATGATATTGAAGAGATGGTGAGCTGGTATGGCAATGATTATGGAGCTAATGGGTAATTGAGGTGTTTGTGATGATGACTGGAGTGTAGCTGCAGTTCACAAAGGCAAAGGAGAAGAGTTGCAGGTAGAGTTCTAAATTGAGAAGATGAAGGGAAGTTTTGTGATGTTGCAGTTCATGGCTATGGATAGAATGAGAAGTGTGATCATTGTGCATCACAAGGGTTTGGCTGTTCAAGATGGCTCAGCCAGGCAAATGCCTCCGCCTAGAGATAACCAGACTCGCCTGACTCTCCCTGACTCGGCCTGACTGGTTCTGACCCGATCCGATTCAGAGTTGATCCGACCCGTTGACCGGTGATCGGGCGGACTTTTGCTGGTCACCGGGATGTTTTAACGACTTTTCCGCCGATTTCCTACCACAATACCGCACTTTCATGACGACCAGTTTTGGACCCAAAATTTCCAGAGATTTATTTTCACACATGGGCCTGGTGGACCACTTGGAGATGGGTTTTGAGAAGGTTCGACCTAAATTGGAATTGAAGAAGCATATAAATAGAAAAGTCTTTCTCAAACCTAGATATATCTCCATTAGGAGACTTCTACTTGTTGTCTAGGGTTTCACATGATAGTTGTCTTCTTTGCTTTCTATGATGATTTCCAAAAACACAAGTAACTAAGTTTTTATTATTGGTTGAAGATGTAGTTGGATTTTGCAACCAAGTTATGATTTTTATGAATTAGTTTTCTCTCAATATTATCGCTTGATTTCTACGGGTTATAATAATTGCATGATTGATGTATTGCAATATGATTGAATGTTTGTTTAGTAGAGTCTAGAATTGATTGTACTCACATCCATATCTATTGCTATTTTAGGGTTTTCATCAAGCGATAACCTTGAATATTTAGTAGCATGATATGATTCTAGGTTGTAGTGATACATCCTCGTAATCATATGTAGAAATTGACCTTGTTCGAATTGTTTATAATGTATTACAATTGCATTGATAAGCCTATTTCAAACTTAATGCTCCTGGTGAATTGAACTTGATTAGCGCAAGGCGTTAGGTTATTCTTTAGGTAGATTTCACATACGCACTCTAATGTGTGTCGATGACTTTGGAAATTTACGGAGTATTCTTGCAATAAGGTATTCTATGGCTTTTGATGATAATGTAGATTAAATACGAATTATTCATATATTCATAAACTTGTTTACAATTGAAGATGAAACCTTTATCCAATATTTCACATCCTTGATTTGCGTGATTTTTATTTGCTTTTGTTTATTTTTATTTACACAACCAGAAAATCCTCGGTGTTTTATATAGGAAACCATAACATATTGACAACCAAGACCTCTCTGTGGGATCGATCCTTTCTTGCCCTTGCTATATTTATATTTTGAGTAGTAAGAAAGTGTAATTTATATTTGTGTCGGCTGACAACCGGTCAGGGTTCTAATAGAAACAATATGTGAAAAAGTCACAATATGTTGAATCGGTTTCTGTTTAGCATGAAAGCATATGTGTTTCGAGGGTTTTCAACTTTTGCTTGCAATAATTAAAAACCGGTTTTCAACCCTTCTCTGGTAAAGGTTGGTTGTTGTTATTCTTTTGTTTTGCATAAGGATGACAACATAATGATATTTCGATATCAATTCTCCCTGGAAGAAGATGCAAACATATTGGAGAAGAGGATGCGAAATTTGAGGTAACAATGTTGTTAGTTAATTGTTTTCCTGTTTAAGAAAAGCCTAATATTATTTCATAGATTTATTGCTTTTGCTTAACAAAATTTCGGTACAATTGATGTTTTATTCCATTATGTGTGTATGGATGTGTGTGTGATTCAATTGGTTCCGGTTAAGAAAAAATATTATTATCTTGATTTATTGTGTGGTATCCATTGTTTAGGCTTACAAAATTTCGTGCAATTGCGGTGCTTTAATGTCTATGTTGTTTCAATTGCTTTCGGTTGAGGTGAATAATTATGCAAGTTGATTTATTTTGGTTTGTATGAATTGTTTATGGCTTAACGAAAGAAAAGGTTTTATGGATGAATTTTTTTAGTCCAATTCGATTCCTGATAAGAGAAACTAAGTTAATTCTCGATCTTAGTTAGACTTATCAAAGTGGAGGTTTCGGTTATTCAAGTATAATCGAATTCCTTATCAAGAAATGCTAGTTAACTAACCCAGTACTTGTCTTGTTTAAAACTGAAAGGTCTAAGTTATATGGATAATTAGAACTTGATGATAAAAATAGAGTTATCTTTATTTTGGTCTTATCGAACAAGCGATTGTATTCAGATAATCAGCTTAGCAAAGGACTAAGGTGCTTAGTTGGTTTGCTAAACTATTAGGAAAATTGCTTTGGGCAATTTTTTCCTTGATAACATATCAAAACAAAATTACTTTGTAGTTTCGGTTTTGATATTGGTTATAAAAAATGGTGTGTGGAACCCTCGTGCTTAACTCTATAGGTTGCAAGTCTATTTTGAGATTTGTAAAATTCTTTTCGGTTTGTCCTTTATTTTTTTCGTTTCTTTGTCATTTTGTGAGAAAAAGGGGGAGAAATATATGGAGTAAACAAGTGATCTCGGCATTGATTTTATATTGATTGGTATCACTAAAGGGAAAGGACATTGGTGCTTAAACGTTTATCAAACGAATGAGTGAAAGCATAGACTAAGGGGGAGTAACATATCATTACAAAGGAATAACAAAGACTTGCGGATTGATAAAATCTACCTATCTTACCTTTAGGGGGAGTAATATTCTTTGTTATCATAATTTCAACAACGGAATTTAACGAATGAATGTATACAGGTTATTGTGATGTTGAATTCGGAAATCAAGCGTATGTGTAATGAATTCTTGTAATTTGTTTATCATATGATGTAAGAGTTTTGTCACTAAAATTGACAAAGGGGGAGATTGTTAGGGCATAGCTCGGTTGAACCCACCAAACGTTGGTATGCCAAGTTTGGTTGTCATATTTTAATCAAAACTCATTTAAAGAGTCGCTTGATTATGTACTAGAGTCAACTTCGTATAGGTTAGCTTGAAAGTATTAGGATATGAGACATTACAAGTATTGCGAAGACTTGAAGAAGTGAAGAAGTAAGAAGCTACAACGACAACATCATCCTTCCACTTGAGGTTAGTGATATTTGACTTGAACTGTTTCATTCCCAACGTATCTTTCAAGTCGTACATATTGAACACAAAATCAAAGCATGAACACTCTAGATAGACATAGTATTAAGGAATACAATACGAGGTTCGTTGCTTAACCATTAAACTTTGTAGATAAGACATCGACATAATCGTTTAAATGCTATTGTGATTATGTATGGGTATGAGGTGAGGATTTCATCCTAGGAAACAATGTTTTACATGTGTTTTAAGGAAGTACATTCATGAACTTGTTTTGTGAATCGAAAAGGAAATCTCCAGGCGTTATTGGTATTGTTATTCATTGCATATCTTTTGAACAACCAAAATATGTGACTAGCATAACCGCTCATGACTTGTTTGTGTTCTTGGTAAAACTATTCACAAAGGCCTGACTTATGTATTGGTATGACTTTTATTAGTGAAACCGATCTTAAGTAATCACCTGAGATGGTATGATCGAGTTTGTGATTTTGTGTAAGACCGACTCTGGGTAAAGGGGAACCGATCCTAATAAGAGGTGCAACACATCACAAAGGGGAATCGATCCTTGTATGAGGTGCATCATGTTTTAGCAGAAAGGGGAACCGATCCTATGGACATGTGCAACACGTTTTTAGGCAAAGGGGAACCGATCCTATGGACATGAGCAACACATTCAAGTTAGATACCATATATATATATATATATATATATATGTGTTGGGAGCCTATCCTTGTAGGATCATAATATCGCAACGTACAAGGCTCGCAGGATTAATAAACGACGGCGTCGCGAGGAAGTCGCAGGGAGCTAAAATAAACGACGCAATGAATAACGACAGGCAAAACATATAGAAGACGTGAGACCTGGCGAGGGTTAAGAAGTGTCGCGAGAGTGAATGTTTGTGCATCTCGCGACACTTCGCGAGACATTCCCGAAAATAAAGGGGAGCTTAGCTGTCATCCACTATGTATTACCCTATATAAAGGGCTAAATGAGTCTGTAAGAGGAGAGATCTTTTTGGAATTGTTGGGCAAGTTATTAGGAGAGAGAAAGTTTGAGAGTGTTTTAACTTCCAAGTGTAATTCTATTTTCCTGTGTAAAACACTTCATGAATTCAATCAATAAATATTCTTGATCTTACATCTTTCAATGTATTAATTAAGCAAAATCGAGTAAGGGGTGTAGTGTGGGAAATCCTGCTACTACATATGCGCTAGAAACAGGGACTGTGCAGAGATTGACTAGAAATTGGAAGGAATTTGGATTAACAGAAAAAAGATTTGGAGAAGATACTCAAGAATTCATTGAAAAGAAAATGGCTAGAAGAAGAAATGTACAAGGGCAACCAACGATTGTAAGAAGAAGTGGGAGACTTCTTTGGAGAAAGGAGGAATGAAACAGAGAATCGTCAAGGATGAATATGAGAAACGATGGAGAAGATCAAAACTAACCACCGATCTCCCCAAAGAGCAAAACGCTGCTGTGGATTATGATAGAGTAAGTGTACATACTTGGAGGTCCGATTCTCAAGACGAGAGAGAAGAGGAGCAAGAACACTGGTGAACAATGGACAAGGAGAGCAAGGAATGAATGGAGAAAACGAAGAAATCGCAAAGATTAGAAAGATTGAGACAAACAATACACGAAGAGAGACGGCTAGAGGCAGAGGAACGAGCAAATTTGACAAGACAGAATCATGAATTGAGGATGGAAAATATAAGATTGCAAAATAAGATCAAGAAGTAGTGTGCGATCAAGTTCAAGATCGAATAGGGAAGAAAGAAGGAGAGTTTTACCAACAGAAAGTACCGAGGAAGAAACACAAAATCCGAGTATAGAGCATGGCGAGAGAAGAGGGGAAATAGAAGATCGTTATATTCCTCAACCCGAAAATCTTCAAAATGAACGGAATAGGGAAAATCAAGGAAACATGCAACTACAAGAACCAAATGACCCAAATTATCAAGGGAGAATAATCTTACATGGGAGAGAAGAATTGAGAAGAAACCGAGAGATCGAGGAAGACATTGAGAGACACTACATTGAACAAGCATGGGCTAGCTCTGCGAGAGAGAAAGGATAAGAGCAGAAATGGAAAATCAAGAAATGGAAGAGGCAATCCGGCAGAATAACCATGACAACCGCGAAAGAAGAAGAGAACAAAATCGCACCAATAGAAATATTAATGAAGAATATGAGAGGGTGCAGATGAGAGCTGAGAGACATCCAAGAGGAGAGAACAACCGATATAATGGCGTGCGAATTGACGAAAGAAACGAAGAAGAGCGTCGCACAGAAAGAAGAGGGGAAAATAACGAGCAAGAAGGTCAAAACAGGCACGAGCGTAGAAGGAGGGAAGCAGAGCTAAAAAGACCAAAAGAGAATCAAGTTCTCGAGGCAAATGAACAAATCTTAAGAGAATCGGGTGAAATGAGAGGATTGTTGAACAAAGAGAAAGGAAGGAGGAAGGAAACAATTGGACGAAGCCATCGCAGAGGCTGCGAAGAATCCCTTCACGCTAGAAGTACGGATGGGAGGAATACCTCCTAAGTGCAATCTCCCCGCATTAACAAACATCTTCGATGGAACAACTCCGTGCGTGACAAGCATATCAAGGCCTATATGAGGTGTATGTTGCAGTGGGAGAATCATGATGCCATACATCGTGCAAGTATTTCGCATCAAGCTTCAATTGGAGAAGCACTAAAATGGTTTGAGGGTCTACCAAGGAACACAATCACATCATTCAATCATTTACAAGCCACATTCCCCGGGAGCATACATAAGTAACAACTCTTCACGACCAGGTATTGAAGATGTATTCGGGTTGAAACAAAGGGTGGCGCAGAGCTTAAGGCAGGTTTGACAATAAGATGGAGAACCATGTGTAGCGAAATGGCAGACGGGGTTGAGGAAAGATATCTCATCCTCTCATTTGTGAATGCTCTTCGCGACTAACTTGTTATACATTCAAATTTTTAGAGTCAAAAATACAATCACGATGGCGAATCGCGAGAGTTACAGAAGAATATATCGCCTTAGAAGAAAGACGAATGAAATGAATTCTTATCCGGCCGGGAACACAAACTCGAATGCTGCGAATGCAAGCTTGTTACCTCAATTCATCAATACAATGGCGAGCACTTCGCAAGGACAAAGAAGGTGGAAGGTCGATGAGGGACAATGAAGATAGTAGCCATGGGAAGCCATGACCAGGAGGAGTTTGAACAAGAAAGGAATTACTACAATCGTAACAAAGCAATAATAAGATTCAAAGGCTAGATCATGTGCAAGAAACTTACGGTGGACGAAGGCAATATAACCATGGAGGGCAGAGAAGTCGAGAATAGTATGGGAACCAATTAAGATGCCTCCACCGAATGCTAGTGTGGAAAAGATCCGGGAGGCTATACTTGTGATGGAAGATGTACCAAAGACCTTGAACGCGGGGATGGAACCACCACCAAAGCATTTAAGTCATGAGTTTTGTTCTTACCATCGCTTCCATGGACATCAAACAAACGATTGCGTAAAAACATAAAGAGAATTATTCTCGTGGATGATTGATCAAGGAAGTCGAATCATTTTCTAAAGGGAGAAGAAAAAGGCCGACGTTACCACCACCACCTTAAAATGCACAGTAACAAAGTGTCAAATAAAGGAAAGGAAACATTTGTGATAGAAATCGAACGAAAGCCAAAATTTGAATTGCAACTCTATCGTCCACTCTTATCGCACAATCGAAGATTTTCATGACAACGTGCTCGTGAGAGTCTTTGCGAGAGATGTCGATGATAAAGAAATAATGAGCCTGGCGAGAACGACGCAGCTTAGAAAAGTGGCAAACCGAAGACTATTTCTTTCTCTCGCAGATGAAGTGCCAAAAGGAAGAGAAACACATGATAGCCCGTTGGTTGTAAAATTAGAGATTAACCCGAAACCATTGATGGAGAAGATGATGAAGCAAGCTTGTTGGGCGATCAACCGAATCCTAATCGACACCTAAGTTCTAAATATTCTCTTTTACCATACTTACAAGACGATGGGAGGAAAAGATGAGGATTTGATCCCCTCGACATACAAGATATATGGCTTTAATGGCACCGCAAACAAAACCAAAGGGAGAGGTTCACATGAGAATACCTCTACAAGGATTATCAATCGATATTTTATTCTCGTGTGGTTGACGTGGAATCTCCATATAATGCGCTGATTGGGAGGCCATGGCTTCATGAAATCTTGGGAGTCGCATCGACATATCATCAATGTATAAAATTTCCACATCCAAATGGCATTGGTATCATACAGGAGATTGGAAGGAGTCGCAACAATGTCATGAAGTCGATATAGAAAGTCACAAGAAAGAAATACCAAAAGAAAAGGTTGAAGCAAAGATGTGAGAGATGAGCAAAGAGAAAGGAAAAATTGATGGTGGATGCTAGAAGTAAGGAGGAACATACTCATGGGGTGAATGCCTAGAGACAGCACATATTATGGTAATAAAGAAGCAAAAGATATGAGGAACAAAAGGCATAAGAAGTGAATAATCAACAAAAAAAGGAGAAAAGTAGCAATTGAAGTAATGATGTGTAGAATCTCAGCCAAGAGTATATGGGAATTCAGCTTAAGAAAGAAAATGAAAATAGAATTGTTAATACTTCGCAAACAAGTATTAGCAAATAATGAAATATGAATGATTGAATGATTTAACAAATATGGATGAGTAAAAGAATGGGACGAACCTTTATGGCGTACACCCTAGTTCGCGAATAACATTTCGTAAGAGGCAAATGTAAGACCTAAAGTGCGTCATATAAGGGGGTATCTCTCAACATGGCTCAGTGGGGAAGGTTACACCGCTCCCAAGCCTCGAGTCATGAAAATTTGGGGCCCATGAAAGCCTATCCGGGAAGAGGTACCTTGGATTCCCAACTATATATATAAGGTTATACCGGTTGGGCGACCGAGGGTCTCTTCTTAGGAGTCGGGGTATGCTCAAGGCGCCGAGGTACACGGTTGAGCCGTGAGTGCCCGGGGATGGATGAACCTACCCTGGCCATTCTTGGCAAGTCTTGCATATGTTGCACTCGCCCAAGAAAACTCCACTTAGGGTGCAGCCTCGTAACCATAAACCATATAGGTATAAGGGATAAGAGGTCACAAAACAATCGGTTGTTGTTAAGACCGGATGGGAGGAGCTAGTCTTGTATGGCCGATGTTTCGCCTCCTCAAGGGGCAACCGGGAGATGATAAGGGCGACGCCTCCATTAGGGGGTGTCAAACAGACGCAAATGTCATAAGGCTATGTTTTCGCAAGAGAATTTAGGCTCGCCATATTTGTGCAATGATCCCGCAGAGGCAATAATACTAACGCGAGGGTAAGGCGAGATCAATGGGTCTTTACATGAAAGTGTACGGACGCCCCGCGATTTGCCGCACGACGGCAATGTCATGGGGCTATGTGTTCGCAAGGATATATAGGCCTGTCATATTGTCGCAACTAAAACATCCTGCAGAGGCAAAAAAATACTTGGAAAATGATAAGGCAAGATCAATGGGTCTTTACATGCAAGTGTAAAGACGTCCCGCGATTTTGTCGCAATAAAAGGTGGCAGGGAAGACCTCTAATTAGGGAGGTCTAACTCGGAAGACACACAAAAATGACAAGGCAGGGTCAATGGGCCCTTACTTGAAAATGTAGGATGGTTTACACCTTGTCGCAAGGAGAAGAGATAAAATACATTTATGAAGATAAGGCAAGGATGACAACTAAAATCTTCCATCTGAAGATAAATAACAGAGGCAAGTATGGGAATGGAAAAGATGGAATATTGTTATTCATCTTCTGATGAAAGAGTTATACATCAATAATGTTAGACAATTATATTACAAGGAAGAACTACCAAAAAAGGGGGAGTGAAGATTGAATCTGTGGGGGAAAATCCAAGAAATACACTATAATAAGGATACGTAAATGTACAGTATTACAAGCAGAGAAAGAAAACAAAAAGAGTTATCTCTTTGGTGATTCTTCTTCTTCATCCGATTCTTCACCTGATTATTCTCATCGCTGTAATTTTCTTCCTCGCTATCGTAAACGTCCGAGACAGCAGATTCTCGTGAACCTTTTCAAGGAGACAGGATATGAATGCAGAGGGATATTGTGGTTCTTACAAACATACTCCATGCCTCCATAAGTAAAACGAACAACATCATTATTAAAGTTCTCCACCTGTCGTTAGAAATTGTTTCTTCAACTTGGAATATCTATTTCGCGAAGGGAGAGATTCTTCATGAAATGCTCTTTTTCGGTTTCGAGTTCTTCAATTCTCGCTTGAAAATTCCCGCGAGTTGTTCTTTCGTATTCAAGCTCTTTAATTCTAACTTGAAGTCTCTTCTCGGATTCTACAAATAAGTAACAACAAGTTAATAATTTACAAGCAATACTACGTAAATAAGAAGCAAGAAGGGGTATAATAAGTAACCTTCTCTATCGTATATCATATCTTTAATCAAGGAAGTATGCTCAAGATGAAGACTAACATCAACACCTAGGTTATTCCCGGCATTATCTAAAACTTCGCAGCCCAGTGCAAATTCATCATCACTATTAATAACAAGAAGTGAACGAACTTGCTCTTCTCACGCTCAAGTATGGTATTCTCGACGAAGGAGTTCATCTCGCTCAACTTGCACATCAAGAAGAGATTTGTGGAATTCTCGCTAACGCCCGTGCACCTCTGTTAGTAATGTGATCGTTCTCATCTATGAGATCACTAATTTTCTTCCTTAAAGTCTTGACTTTCTTTCTAATCAAGGTACATTCGCTTAAAGCGATTAGTTAAATTTAAACTAGATCCGTGTTCGATCTCTAAGAGATGATGTTTGATCAAGATCCTTTAATGAAAGGAGGTTAGTTTTATTTGAGGAACTACTTAGAGATTGATTGAGGTAAGTAAGAAGGACATCATCATTCATAGGCTCTGAAACGAATGAAGAAGAATGGATTCTTCTGAGAGATTATATACGTCTCAGAAGAATAATAGTCGACAAAGAAAGATAGAAGATAACATGACAAGGATTTGAGAATTGAAAATTATTATACCGTAAAGTTGCTGATTTGAATTCTGAAGGGTAGATACTCTATCCTTTTGGGAGTCCAGATCAGCTTCTAATTTTTGAACCCTATCGCGAGATGACGCGACTTCAGCTTTCCATGCTTCTTGGGTCTTTTTGTTCAATTGTAAATTTTTCTTTTCAAGGATGTTGCGTCTTCTCTCAAGATCTGAGGCAACTACAAAAGAAGTTTTTCCAACCTATGAAAGAAGATAGAAAAGCCGTTAATGCATATATATTTAAAATTTTAAAATTAACAGGGAAATATGACTACATGCATACCAAAGACCCAAGTGCGTTCAAGAAGTCAGAGACACAGCTTCTAGAGGCTCCATTGAAAGAATTATTGCCCTCTAGTAAAGCAAAGATTACACACATTTGCTAGAACCTTGCAAAGGGAAGTTAGGGGAGCATCTCCCATTCCTTGAAAGAGTCCGAGAAGATGCTAGATAACCGATCCATAAGAACGGGTCGACGGAATCTTCTTGGCGAGAGAAGGATTCGAGCCATGGTTATCCTCGTCGAAGATTCGAGCTTGAGCTAAGGTGAGAAGAAGATTGACCTTTCGCTTCTTAGTTAATGGAGTAAGATTTACCCCTTGCGAACGACAATTTTGCCCTTACTTTTAATCTTCGCGGCCACAGCTTCTTCAGCTCCAACCTTCGCATACGGTTAAAAATAAGAAACAGAGGCAACAATATTGTTTCAAATGACAAAGGAAATGTTTCTTACTTCATCCGTAAGCGATCGAAGTATGGTCAGAGTACTCTCCAACGGATTATCCTTGAACTTTCTTCTCAATTTGGCGATCTGAGAAATTTTACAAACTCAACATATATAAAAAGAAAGTTGCAAAGGCAAGATTTAAAATGGGAAACATACCTCATTTGCCTTATCAGGCCATTTGAATTCCCAAGGATGATACCCTCGCGAGATTCGCAGGGAAGAACGTGAGGGCCCGCGATATAAGGACCATTTAAAATCAAGGGTACAACCCACCATTTCTCATCTTTGGAGTGGCGAGAGTAGTATTATTGCCCGGTGCCAATCAATATCCCGCATGAGCAATTTATCCTCGTGACATTATCCTTCTTTTCAAAGTAATGCCCCAAATGAGATTTTGCATTAATCATCTTTATCACCGAATAGTTTTCAAAAAAAGCTCTACAAAGCTGTACTTCTCAGCAGCCTATTTCCAAGTCTCACGAAATCTGGGTGCCTAACAAAGTAGTAGGGTATAAAGATCCTTTGCCAAAGCACCACGATTCGCGAACTCAAGCATTAAAGTAATGCACCGCCACCAATTGATAAAAGCCCGAGAGAATTTTTCATGGGCCAAGATTTCATAAAATAAAGGCATCTCAGATTGTACAAGGGAATGGGAAGTCCCGCGAGAAGTCGACCCAGCGAGACTATAATCTTTTGATCATCACATTGATGATCGTAAAAAACTTTGGCAGTAAAGGATAGATGAAGGTTCTTGATCAGAACGGTTGATAGAGTAAAACCCTTTTCGAGCAACTTCGTTGAACTTCATCGAAAGAAGCTTTGTATGCACGACTAATGGAAGCCATTATCGCATGGGAATGGATGGGATGTTAAAGGTTAGATCAGCGCTAGAAAGAACGAAGAAAAGATTTTATAGAGCAGTGAGCGCAAATTGCGGAAGGAGAGAGTCAAAGAAAGGTTGCAGAGAGAAACTAGAGAATGAAAAGGAGGGGAAAAGAAAACTATATATAGGGAAAAAGATCCTCGAGAAAAACGAGGTCATTTAATGCGAAGAGACATGAATGGTCAAGAATAAGCGTTTGAAAGAGACGTGTCAAGAAAAGACATTAATAACCAAAATCCGTAAAAGTACAAAACCGAAAATATAAAGATAAGCAACATGGAAACAATATTGTAAAAATCTCATGATACTCTTCCCGCAGGAGAAATATGAGGAGAGATAGGAGACGATACTTCAGATATATTCAAAGAAGCTTTTAACTTTGCAAAAGAATAGAGGCAAGTACGTACTTTTCAAGGAAAGTATTCTTTTTTGCTCGTTCCTTCACCAATTGAAACCAAGGAATATGACAACAATGAATTTTTCCTTCAAATCGCTTCTTCAAGCAATATTCAAGGAAAAAGAGGCAAGATGTAGGATCATAATATCGCAACGCACAAGGCCGCAGATTAATAAACGACTGCCGCCGCGAGGAAGTCGCAGGAGCTAAAATAAACGACGCAATGAATAACGACATGTGCAAAACATAAAGAAGACGTGAGACCCGGGCAGGGTTAAGAAGTGTCGCGAGAGTGAATGTTTGTGCATCTCGCGACACTTCGCGAGACATTCCCGAAAAATAAAGGGGAGCTTAGTCGTCATCCACTATGTATTACCCTATATAAAGGGCTAAATGAGTCCGTAAGAGGAGAGATCTTTTTGGAATTGTTGGGCAAGTTATTAGAGAGAGAAAGTTTGAGAGTGTTTTAACTTCCAAGTGTAATTCTATTTTCCGTGTAAAACACTTCATGAATTCAATCAATAAATATTCTTGATCCTACATCTTTCAATGTATTAATTAAGCAAAATCGAGTAAGGGGTGTAGTGTGGGAAATCCTGCTACTACAATCCTAGTACCTAGTCAACTTAATTTTGGAAAGCTAGTGTAACTATGCACAGTACTCACATGGAGGTAGAACCGTTAAACCCATGATTGGTGATTGAGTGTTCTTGATAAATCACATAGTTCTTTGAAAGTCGATGAACCAATTCTAAACTTGTTTGGAAGTGTGGCAAATCGGTTTCAATATTGTAAGTATGAAAGAGGACTTACAGAGTAAGGATGTCTAAATACTTTGAACATGTGTAGTAACGCTTATCTTTAATTGTTCAAAGTTATTCCTTAATAGCTAAAGGAAGAAAATCCCAAAGATCGAAACATAAATAAGTTAAGAATCTTTTATTTAAGGTTTTTAATTTTATTTTAGGAAAATGAAAATTAGTAATGTGCATTTACTAGTTGGAGATTTTCCAAAGAGATTTTCGGTCATTATTTTGGACAGAGCATTTCAGAATTATGGAAACCGAATTTGGAATATATTGTATATCTTGAGAATATTTTCAGCTTTGGAAATTCCTTGGTGTCCAAACTTCCTTGTCTATAAATACTTGAAGTTTGCATTTCTAGCAAACTAATCCTTCGTGACAGCAAACTTCCCGGTTGTGTTGTTATCGTGAAGCCGCCTATTCGGGAGAGGAGAGTAACCTAATTAGGCGAAATCTTTACTACTGCTCACTTTAAAGTCTTCTTTGGGATTGAGAAGCTTATTAGTACCATTGGTGGGAAACTAGATAATTACGGTTTATCTTGTGTTTTAGATTGATTTGATTGACTAACGTTGGTTGAACTTTGATTGCACCTAGTTTGTTTATGCTTGAGAATCTTCTATTCTGATATAAGATTTACTCAAACTAGATCGAAGTTTCGACAGGGATATTTAGACTGTTTTTAGATCTAAAGAAGTCTTGTGATAATCCATTAACAGACTCCGTTCTGTGCGTGATTAATCACAAGAGATTCAAGTTGTTGTGTGCGGGTGCCATCAAGATCGAGAAGATTTGAAGACAAAGAAGATATTGAAGATTTCGATTTGGGGTTCATAATCTTTGGTGTGCACAATACTTGTTTCTGTGATAGAGGATCCAACTATAATCCGTTTATCCTTGTGGTAGATTGGATTGATTAGTTTTGTAGATAGGCATCAATACAATTCTTTGTAATTAAAAGTATTGATTGCAAAATCTTAACAATTACCTTTTGGTAGTTGAGAATAAGATAGATCTAAGAACCCTACTAAGGAGTTTATTGAGATAAATAGAAGAGCCTTTGTCGAACTCACATCACTTGGTTGAAGAGAGTTGCTACCAAACAGATTTGTTGTTCCTTTATTGTTTGGAATACTTAACCAAAGAAATTATTCCAAGTACGTGACTTATTCATAAGTTGGAGGCATGGGAATACAGATTTAACTAGGTGAACTATCGGTTTAGTTGCTTGGTCTCAACTATACGAAGATGGTTTAATTTTTTATAGAGGCTTAATCCCGAGAGTATTCAATTCTGGACAAGGTCCCCGGGGTTTTTCTGCATTTGTGGTTTCCTCGTTACAAAATCTTGCTGTGTCATTTAATTTTATCTTCCGCAATTATAATTGTTTGTTATTATAATTTAAAGTAAATTACACAAACGTTAACTCCTATTTACTTGATAAGTAATTCTATTGTGTTTGGTTAAATCCGAACCTTTTTATCAAGTAAACATACTTCGTTGTTGTATTGTCTCGATCTTGTATCCATAGACAATCACACGAAGTGTGAACCGATTAGTTGTATTGTCTCGACTCACCCATAGACAATCACTGAGAAAGGACTTATAGGTAGGAAAAGTTTTAGCTTGAGTTATATTTGGGTACCGTCGCTTTTAATTTGTAATGAGCGGGCAAACACGAAAAGATCTAACAATCTATGTTTGGTGCGATCCAACCTATAATAAACGACATTCTTGGTTGTTTGATCACCTCTCAGGTCCTTTTCGGGTTCAAGGTCAAGGTTGTGTTCGTGCGAGTACACGTATTAACTTTCACGGACCAACTTAGGAAACCCTAGATTTTAATTTTTTTGAAACCTATAAAAATACCAAACCTACTCTTGATTGGGGTCTTTTAAGAATGGAGTCTACTTCAAGTTCATGGGTTTTACCGCATTTATCTAATTGATGATTCGGTTTATTTGGAGTTTGTTTTGAAGAAGAAAAGAACCCTTGTTAAGCATGACAAACTCGTCAAGATCGAGAGAATGCTGAGATGGTCTCTCGCCGAAGTAGTTCATGGTTTTCTCACCGATCTTGGAAAGACTCAACTTAAGCTCGAGAATCACAGTAAAGGATCTTAACTCGTTACTTAACCGAGTTGAAAAAGATTGATATTGATCTTGTTCTTATGAAGTCACAAAGTTAAGGATCTTCTTAATGAGGATATCTTCTCCGAAGATCCAGCTTGATATAGTTAGTCACAAGTTTGAAGGTCTTGGTAAAGTGAAGCTTCCTGATCTAACTCTAATTATCACTTGTGATTACTCTTAGAGTTTGTTTTTGACCTCGTCAAGTAAATCTTCTTTTTGGTATTTTTAGAAGAATAACTAGGGCTTGGAATAGCCATTATTGTGTACACATAGCTATGTCCAATGATTTTCATCTTCATTGTTTTTAGATTTATTTATTTAAATTCTAAAGTATTTTTTGGAAGATGTTTTTTTTGCAATTTTAATCTTTATGATTTTATATATTACAAATTGTTATGGGATATGTTGTTTACGTCCGTGAACCTGTGACTGTCCCATACTTGTTCAAAAGTTATCTCTATTATGTCGATATGAATGTATTGATAGAAGATAGAATGAACTTTTGACGTTACAAAAGTTAAAGCCTTTTATGTCATGTTTTGATAAAAAGAAAGGATAAAACTTTTTTGTACAATGATTAAGTCTATTATATGTCATTGTGCAAATAGTGATAGAAAATAGAATGAATCCTTGTCTATTCCGCAGTATTTGGTCGATCTCCGATCCACAATCTTTTGTGCACATACTGTGTTGTTCCGTAAGGTTTCTTATGTTGAGCACAATCGACTAAGTTGATTATTCTCTTATGATTAACTTAGTTGTTGCTCCGTGAGGTTCCCTATATCGAACATGATCAACTAAATTAATCATTCTCTTTTGGTTATTTTAGTTGTTTCTTCGTAAGTTCGCTTATGTCGAGCATGACCAATTAAATTGATCGCTTTATGTGGTTAATTTGGTTGTGTATTCCAATTGAATTAATCACGGGTTATCTTGTGATTAATTTGGTTGTATTTTTTTGATTGAACTAACTATGGGTTCTCTTGTGGTTATTTCAATTGAATATTTTTGGATACAAATTCATGTTTTCATGTGATTTGTTTGTCCGAAAGAAATCCTTCTTTTCTTGTGAAAGTAAGGTCGCCTTTGTTGTTCCTTCGGGGATGACATTTAATGGGGGAGAGTTCTTTTGAACTTGTGCTTAATTGCCAAATCTTTGTGGGGAGTGCGACTGGAATTTTTAGGGTTTATCTTGTATCTTCATAACTCCTTGATGAATGCATTTAGCTTCGACTTTATGATTGCATCTAAATTTGTTGGTATGTTAATACACCTTTTGGTCATGATGTATCTCCGTGGAAATTTCATTAGGATCCCCCTAATTTTCGTACCTTTTCCAATTTTATTGAAAAAAAAGGGGAGAATTAATGTGTAGTTCACACTACAAATACATATGGTTTACGGATCATTATGTAAGGGGGAGTGGTTTTCATGTTGAGATATGTATTGACTAAGGGGGAGTGATGCATATCGCCATAGTGTTATCGTCAAAGTTGTGATACAATTGAACTTTGATGCTGTGTAATAATACTATGACACTGTATAACAATGATTGAGAGCATTTTGTTTTCTCATTGTTATAGCTACGGATCTTCAACAATTGTGATGCTGAACTTACAACCTTTAGGATCATGGAGTACTTGGAAGTGACAAAGATTTCGAGTCGCGTTGAAGATGCCAAGGAGATCAAGCATGTGGATAAGAAGCTTATTTTTTATCTTTTATGTAATCCATATGTATTGATAGTTTTGTCACTAAAATTGACAAAGGGGGGGATTGTTAGAGCATTGCTCGGTCAAACTCGCATGCGTTGTTATCTCAAGCATGTTTGTCAATGTTTGTGATCAAAACTATAAGTCTTGATTTCTAGCCTATTTGTAGATGTCTCGGACTAGGACATAGATAGTGTAGATGAGCTTAAATCTCTCGACATCCATCTCTTGAAGACGAAGAACTACTAAGGGGAGCTTGTGGAACTTCTTCGACAAAAGGCACGTGGAGACTTGAACTTATCTATCACTTGTAAAGTATATTTCTACTATCTCCTATATTGAGACATAAGTCGTGTTACGACATAGTTTGCTCTATACACATTTGAGATTTCGAGATTAGTATATCTCGCTTACATATTTCTCGAAATATGTGTTGGTAAGCTTTCGCTTCGACCAAGTTCATATTATATCATGAGAAAATTACCGAGTAACATCTTACATGGTTTGTGTGATACAATCATTTGGTGTAAGACTTGGAAGTTTTCAATAATGATTATTTCAATATCTTGAAAATTGCCTTGATGCTAATAGTGTGTGAAAACGGCTATTGACATTATAAAAGAATGTTTCAATGATTGAAATAAAGAGTTGATGATGTAACCATCTTTGGATATAAGCATATATAGTGTGTTCGCACATTAGTGTATAAATCCATAAATCGGGAGCCAAGAGTATGCATATGTGTGTATACGAAATTGGTCAAGGAGACAGGTTAAGTATGCATACCTGTACGCATACTGGCGGAAGTTCTCAAACCGAGAATTTCTACTGAGTTTGGTTTTGGCAAAACTCTTAACTAGTCACCTTAAGTATGCGTACATGTACGCATACTGACGGAAGTTTTTGAACCGAAAATTTCGGCTCAGTTTGGAAACTTTACAAACTTAAAAACCGATTGCTTAAGTACGCATACCAGTACGCATACTTAAGCTGGTTACTTTGTCAAATCGGTCAAGTCCATGACCTTAAAAATTTAAATCATAAGGAATGCAATCTTTGCAAACCGTGGCTATAATGTTCATGATTGATTGAAGTGAATCAATTCGATTTGATTTCAATTGTGGTTTCTAAACAATTGAACAACTCTTTAACTAGTTTCATTTGAGTCATTTGAACTAGTAATGGTTAAGATGAATAAGGTTCATATGAGAGTAATCATATATGGCTAACCTGTTAACTATTTGAGAACCAAACCTGGTGTACACGCTTAGGTACAACTACATAAACTTAAATGAGGGTACATTTTATTTGTGTGTAACAAGCTAAGTTCGATCTAACGGTTTGAAAGATATTAGCTTGGTTGAATCAGTTTTTCATCTAACGGTGAATATTGAATGCTTTGTTACCAAGGTAACTTGGATTGCAAACCCCGATTTGAAAACTATACAAATGAGAACTCTAGAAACTGGGAAACCTAATCCCCATACCTCATGTGTGTTACTAGTTGCATAACTAGAGTCGATTCTCCTTTAACCTTAGGTTTCTTCTCGAGACGCCGTAGGTTAACGAATTGAAGACTTCATTGGGATTGTGAAGCCAGACCCAACTATTATCTTTGTAGTTGCGTGATCTGATCTTGTTGTTTCTATCGTGTGGAGTGCAATTGAAATAATTGACTCGAGATTTTATATCTCCGATAGGCAAGATAGAAAAGTAATCACAAACAAACTTCGTATCATCGTTTGTGATTCCACAATAACTTTTTCGCTAGTCTATTAAGTTTATTATGAGGTGATTGATAATACTAGGTTGTTCTTCGAGAATATAAGTCCGGTTTATCAATTGGTTCATGTTCACCTTGATTTTTCAAAAGACGGAACAAAAACTCTTGGGTATTTCTGTGGGAGACAGATTTATTCAATCCTATAGACTTTTCTGTGTGAGACAGATTTGTCTATCAAGTCTTCGACTTGGGGTCGTAGAAACTCTTAGTTGTGGGTGAGATCAACTAAGGGTATCAAGTGCGTAGTATCTTGTCTGGATCGTGAGACGATGGAGTGCAACTGCACCTTGAATCGTTGTGAGATTGATTAGGGTTCAACTACACCAAATCTCGGGTTAATTGGTAGTAGGCTAGTGTCTATAGCGGCTTAATACAGTATGGTGTTCAATCTGGACTAGGTCATGGGGTTTTTCTGCATTTGCGATTTCCTCATTAACAAAATTCTGGTATCTGTGTTATTTCTTTTCCACATTATATTTTGTTATATAATTGAAATATCACAGGTTGTGCGTTAAGATCAATCAATTAGAATCAATATTTGGTTGTTGATTTACATTGATTGATACTTGAACATTGGTCTTTGGTACCGTTCAAGTAACTCCTCTTATATCAATCAGGCTCGCAGATTTCTATTTGGTTATTGCAGATTGAATTAAAAGTTAGAGATATTAAACTCTTTGATATACTTTAATCTAGATTGACTCTGATTGTCTAGTTGATTCTCTAGAAAGTGTATTGGAGTAAGTCTTCTCATATTGCCAAACGAATTGTTGGGTGTGGTTGTTAGACCCCCGCATTTTCAGTAACCTAATTAGGCGAAATCTCTTACGGCCGCTCAGTTTAAAGTCTTCTTTGGGATTGAGAAGATCTATTAGTACCGTTGGTGGGAAACTAGATAATTGCGGTTTATCTTGTATTTTTGATTAATTTGATTCACTAACGGTGGTTGAACTTTGATTGCACCTAGTTTGTTTATACTTGAGAATCTTCTCTTCTGATATAAGATTCACTCAAACTAGATCGAAGTTTCGACAGGGATCTTTAGAATGCTTGTAGATCTAAAGACGTCTTGTGATAATCCATTGTTAATAGACTACGTTTTGTGTGTGATTGATCACAAGAGATTCAAGTTGTGTGCAGGTGTTTATTGAAGATTCCCAAGCATAAACAAAGTAGGTGCAATCAAAGTTCAACCGCCGTTAGTCAATCAAATCAATCGAAAACACAAGATAAACCGCAATTATCTAGTTTCCCACCAATGGTACTAATATGGCTTCTCAATCCCAAAGAAGACTTTAAACTGAGCGGTCGTAAGAGATTTTGCCTAATTAGGTTACTCTCCTCTCCGAATAGGCGGCTTCACGAGTAACAACACAACGGAGGAAGTTTGCTGTCACGAAGGATTAGTTTGCTAGAAATGCAAACTTCAAGTATTTATAGACAAGGAATTTTGGACACTAAGGAATTTCCAAAACCGAAAATATTCTCAAGATATGCAATATATTCCAAATTCGGTTTCCATAATTCCTGGAAATGCTCTGTCCAAAATAATGACCGAAAATCTCTTTGGAAAATATTAGTAAATGCACATTACTAATGTAGTTGCAGGAAATCCCATAATACATCCCTCACAAGAATTCATAATAATCAACATATCTTTAAGATCAACAATCACACTTTTTATTAATTGATTTTGAGAATTTTACAAGAAGGAAACGAAATCAAGAATACAACTACTGTTCTCGACTTTCTCTCTCCTCAAAACTTTCTCACCGCTCTCAAAAGATCTCTCCCCTCATCTTAAGCCTGTTCGTCTCTTTATATAGGATATTACATAGTGGGTGACAGCTAAGCTGTCCTTTATTTTCGGATCGGTCTTGCGATATTCTCGCAAGTATATAAATGTTAAGTTTCGCAACACTCCTAAATCTCGCTAGGTTTCTACATCTTTCTCGTGTTTAGGCCGTCGTCATCTGTCGCTATTTTCAGAACCAAACTGCGATATCTTCGCAGTATGTTGTATAAAGATTTCGCAAAGGTATTGATGTTGCGATATTCTGATCCTACATCTTTCCTCTTTTCATGTCTTCTCTGTGAAGGAGAGAATGATATGAAAATTAGTATCTCAAAATGCCGCAACTATTCATTTCTTTCCTTAAATTCTTTACCGACAAGATTCCATGAATTAAGCATAACCGCTTACACGTGATAAATATTCCCTTACCCACTGGCACATTCAATGCTAACCGGTCATTGATAGGTGTAGAATACACCGTATTTACTATCTAGTAGTTACGCTTTCTTTGCTATTTTTATTGTGAATTATGTACTTTACGTGAGTTTTTGAGTTATTAGGTACTGGAATCGCTATGTGAGGAAAAGATGGAGAAATCAACCAATTGGAGTAAAGGGCAAAGTTGTCATTTCATGACAATCACTACTGGGAGCCGAGCCAAGGTTAAGGGGCAACTTTATTAGAGGAGTAGTAAATGCAGCCACTGTGGTTAAGGGGTGACCACATGATATGGGGCATCCACCGGGGGTATCCCTTATCCGATGCAGAGGGTGGCTATATCCACCATCATTTTCCTACACCAAAACCTAACTCGAGAGATGTTTTCTCTCAATCATTACTTCCTCACCTGAAACCAGAAATTGAGAAGAAAGCAGCCATTGCCGCTGTCGGATCCGAGAGATCAATTAAGATGGCGATGCTGGAAGATTTGAGCAGTGAAAGATAGATGGGTGTTGTTGGTTATTAAGAACACAAAAAGATAAATTGGTGGTGAAATTAGGGATGAAATGTGATGTATTAAAGGAGATGATGCTGCTGTTATCAATTGAAGCATCAGGAGAAGGTGGGTTTATGGTTCAGAGTGAAGGAGAAGATGAGGGAATTGTGATGTTGAATTTGTGTTCTAACAGAAGAAGATTTTTGTGGCTGTTGAATCAGTGAGATGAGATTCAATATCTCAGAATGGGTTTCTCGATCCGGGTGCCGTGGTTCGAGATGGGTTTCATTGTGGAATCATAAAGTCGAGAGGTTGGATCTGGCTGGGTGAATCGTAAGCCAAAGCTGATGCTAAAATGGAGATGAAGCTGTGTAGATGGGATGCTGCAAACAGATGATTCCTGGGTTGAGATGGCTGATGAGGTTCAGGTGGGATGAATTAAGAAGTTGATGTTGCAAGGGTCAATGGAAGCAGTACGTGAACTGAGATGGGAATTGTTAGGGTAGAATGCAGGAAAGGAGCTGAGCTGCAATTGATGGTGGTGTCTCGTTGATTAAAAAGGCAGTAAGGTAGTTCTAGTGGTGGCTAGCAAGTGATGATGAGCGATGTGCAACAGAGAATGAATGAAGTGTCAAGCTCAAGGTTTGGATGGGTTTGTGGCTCGAGATGAATTAGGTACCGTGGTGTGTTACATGTGAGCCGAGAGTTACAAGGCACCGAATTGCGCCAGTGAATGGTCGCCGTCTCTCGAGTGTAGTAGCAAGAAGAAGTGAAGAGCTTGGTGGGCCGGCACCGGTGGATGGCAAGTCTTTGTGAAGAGTCCTGTTGGGTCGTGGTATGACACGTTAAGGACAAGGTGCTCGAGAGAATGACTAACGGTGCTAATGAGCCGATCCATATGGAAGAATCAAGCAAGAATGAGTGCCGCTCTAGTGAATCGAAATGATGCGTACCGGAGGTGATTGGTGTCGCAGAATGAAGCGGAATGATGATGAAATGTGCTTTAGAGTATGAAAGAGCAATGCTAGATTGCAAATTCAGGAGATGTCGTTTGGTTGAGCAGGTTCATAATTCGATGAATATGCAGCTGAGCCGGCTGCTAGGCCGAGAAGAGGTTGCGTGAAGGTTAAGTAGATGCTTGCCAAGAATGCAGTCAAGCCATGGTAATCGGTGCAAATTGATGGTTTATTAAAGCTTAAAGGGAGAAGCGAGAATGGGTGCAACCATGAATCGAGATGGTGTGGAGCCAAAGGATATGGCGTTGTTGCAATGGCGAGGAGAACATGAAATGGAGCTGCAGTGGCAATGTCTTGAGCAGGTGCATGCTGAGTTGGTTGCAGGCTGGCAGATTGGAGCTGTGTAGATCCGCAGGCAATATGAGACATTGGCTAGTATGTGAACTCGCCCGAGGTTGTAGTGAAGTAAGACGGCCGAACTAAAGGTTGATACCACATGCCCGAGAAAAGAGTTGCGAAAGCGGGTGAGGAATGTGTTACTTTAGATGAATGTTAGGTATCGGCAGAGGAAACAATGGCCCGAACTCGGTGGGGAAGCCACATATGATGAAGGGAGTGGTGAAACTGCAAATGGAACGGTGTTATTTTAGCCGAGTCCGGCATTGCAAAGATCGTAGTTGTGTTGCTGTAAACTGGAGGAGAATGGAATTAGGAAGTTACAAGGAGCCTGGATTGATGCAGGTGTAGGTTGGCATTGGTGGTGCTAAGCTTGAGCAATTACAGGGAGATGCTGGTGGTGGTGTTGCTGTAGAATTTGGCCTGAGGCAGTGGTGGATGGGATTGCAAATCAGATGGTGAAGATTGAGATGTTACAGGGAGGAGAAGACTGGTTGGTGCTATGTAATGGCTGGCCAAGGAGTGGTGATGCACAATGATCAGGCCGCACAAGAGCCGGCCTATGCAACAGCCCTGCCCGGCCAAACTAACCCGCCCGAGTCACCCCCGAATCGCCCCGACTCACCCCGAATCAACCCGACTCGTCCGACAATTCATCCGACTCAATGACTCTTGCTTGACCGAGTTGACTCGGCCGAGCTGGATCGCTGACCCGAGCTGACCGGGTTGACCGTGATCGGGCGGACTTTGCTTGGCCATCAAGCGCTTCGGCGACTTCTCCGCTCGTTTTCCGCCACAATACCGTTTTCCCGGCCGATTTACTTTTGGGTCATATTTTCTACATGGGTTTCTCCCTCTTTTGGGCTTGGTGGATTTTCATCTAATGGACTTTGAAGACTAGACCTAATTTTAGAAGTTGGATAAAAGCTATAAAGGGAAGGTCTTCTACAATTTATGATATATCTTTTTCTTGGAATTTTGGAGAGCCGTTTTTGTTTACGCTTCTAGGGTTTGGTTTTGTTCTTCTTCCTTATTTTATTATTGAATATTGATTATGATGAACTCCATAGCTATGAGTAGCTAAACATCTTATTGGTTATGGGATAAAAGTTGATTTCTCAACATGCTTTTGATTCAATGAATTAGTTTTGTCTCAGTAATTATTGTATGTGATTCACAATTAATATCGTTATAAGATTTGAAAACTTGTTAGGTTGAGTCCGGAATCAATCCAATTTGTGTTCATCTCTAGAGCTATATTAGGGTTTTCAATACTAAAACGTTGTTTATCCCCGATTCTAAGTAGCATAATTGTGGTTAGTGCTTGTAGTGATATATCCTACTAGTCACAAGTGAATCATAACCGTTGTTAAAACGTTTAGTGCTTTTACACATTCGTTTGCATTGATGAGTCTTATTCCATAAAACTTAATGCTTTTAGGAGTTAAACTTAATTGTGCTTTTACACTTTAGGTTGCTTTCTACGAAGAATTCACATATGCATCTTTTAATGTGGTTGTGATGAAAACAGGGAATTAACGGGTTATACTTGCGATCAAGATATCCTAGGACTTTTAATAAATACGAGATTAAAATACCAATTCTAATCATTGATGATAATACATGTTTGTGATTGATACTATCCCGTGACCAATATCTTCTCCTTATTGATAATTCCAATTATTTACTTTGCTTTTAATTACTTTTATTTGCTTACATACAACAAACATACCCTGGGTTACTTTAGAAACTGAAATTTTATAACAACGAAAGCCTCTCTGTGGATACGAACTCTTTCTTATCGCATACTATATTTATATCTAGTTGATTGAGAAAGTGAAATTATATTTGACGGATTGACAACCGACCAGTCATCACTTTTTTGTCTATTTAAGAAGAGATCTATCATAGAAATAATTTCCTTCTTTTACTTCGGCTTCTTCATCTCCACATTTTCTGTAAATCTTCATCGTCTCAGAACTTTTTTACGAATTCGCTCTTTTCATCGTTTTATGGAATCACTAGGGTTAGTTTTCTTTTTACTGAAACTGATTAATCTCATCTACTGAAATTGTCTTATTTGATTATTTGATTTTGTTCATATTTATATAATTCCCATATTGTTTCTGTTTCAGCAAAGACACCTCTAGCACCAAATTTACGGTTCAAGACCCTAATATTCCCAAGGGTTCACAGCAAAGAGTTGTTGTAAACAAAAGAAAGCCTGCGAATAGCAAGGTAGTAAGAAACACTATTCTTTTAGTAACAATATTGTTGCCTCTGTTTCTTATCTGAATTGTGATTCGCATGGTGATGGAGGTGTCAACAAATCCCACAAAAGATCTCGCCACCTTAAAAATGTTGAAACTTCCCTCCCATTTCCTATATTTAAACCTTTAATATCTCTTGTAATATCTTCACAAGCTGAATCCTTACTTCCTTTTCGTGAAGGTATCGCCACAAATTTCTCCCCCATAACTGATCTTTTTGTAGTTGAAATTCCTTTTAATAACCCTGTTGCGAATGAACCCTTCTCTTCTCCTGCTGTCCATACCTCTCATCTTGTCACCACCTCAACCCCAGTTATTAACTTTCCTCAGATTTCATCTTCGAATGACACATCTATAACAAAGAATGATTCAATTCCTCAACCTTCTGTCATCACCACTTCTTCATCCGAATCTCCCCCTTTTACTAAAGAAACTTTGTAAGGAATAGATATTGCTTTCAAGGTTTTATCAGATGTTCTGGATGATGTCAATAAATCTTCCATTGATCCTATCAAATTTGGTGTCTGTGAGATTTTGAGTAAGTATTTTGGTTCTGACAGAATGATTTCGCAAACATCCTTAGAGAAAGAAGTTGAAACTTTGAAGGAGAATCTCCAAACCATGACCTTGAAATGTGACAGTCTTCATCTTGAAAATCAAAAGCTTCAAAATGTCTCACTAGATCGTGACAATCTTCGCAAGAAGAACGAAGAATTAAAATGTACAATTTTCTTATCTTCCTTTTTTTTAATCCCTTATTCGCCCTTTAAGATTTAAACCAGAAACGGTAATGGAGAGATATCAGTTTGAATCCGTCGCTGAAGAAGCCCGTGTAAATAGAGATGCTTGGATGGATCAATATAACCAATTAGATAACCTTCATACATACTCTGTCGATCAAATAGATAACCTTGCCAAGAAGAATACTCAATTAATTCAGAAGCAAAACTTGTTAAGTAGTGAATTATCTCGCCTATCTTATACTTTGACTAAAGCTAATTTGGAGTTGGAATCTTTATCAGATGAGAATAAAACCCTATCTCAAGAGAAGCAAATGCTTTTAAATAAGGTGGCGATCTCTTCGCAACAACTTAAAATTTGCCAAAAAGTATGTAACGATCAAGAACAATCTCTATGCTCATTGATAAATAAACTTAAAGAAGTAACAAAATCGTCTTCTGCTGAGAGAGATAAACTTATTCAGGGTAGAATAACTTTAAGTGTAAAAGCAAGTCAACTCAAAGATCAATACTCCAAGCTCGAAGAATCCTACACTTCTGTTGCGAAGGAAAACACCTTGCTCATTTATAACGAAAAGAATCTTCGATCTCTCTTGAAAGGTTTAGTTGGAGATAAGTTTGACGATGCAATGGACCACTTGGAGAATAGTTGTTTGGCTTTAACCCAATATCTTATCTCGCAAAAGGAAGGTAGTCATAAAATTTGACTGCCTCAACCATTTCTTCTTTGTTAAGTCTTTTTATGATATCTTCCTCGCGGATCCTTTGCCTGAATAATTTTCTGTATTCTTTGTTTTCGCAAAATCTGAGAAAAATCTTCGTTCCTCCATTTCTATTTTGGAGTCTAAATTCGCCAAAATTCGCAAAGAGAATGCATTACTTGCCTCTACCCTTTCTTGTTCTCGCGATCGGGCAGAAAGAAGATTTGATTATCTTGCTTATTTCAAAGATGTGCAAAGTAGGAATCATCAGAAAGCATTCCTTCGCCGAGCTCATATCAGGCTGAAGTTCTTATGAATGATATCTTGTTGTCCAAATCTCTTCCTCCTATATCTGTTAACCTTGGAAGTAGATGACGATGAAGTTCCTTATTCTCCCGATAGTGATTATTATAATGAAAGTGGCGAAGATCTCGCAAATGAAGAAGAAATTCCTCCTAATGATGCAACTGTTGATGATAACCCAAATGAAGAAGAGACTAGAGTAAACCAGAATAAAGGAAGGACTGGCGAAAGTGAAAAAGCTGGCGAAGAACGTCCATTATCTCCTTCTGGCGAAAAATTTGATGAAAATATTTCATCTTCTCCTGGAAAAACTAATATTGAAGTTTGAATTCCTTATGTAATTTTACTTCTTTGCGCTATTTCATCTTTATAACTTCTTGAAAATGGTGTACTTCAGTCAACTTTGAAGTGTATTACTCTTTTATTATTGTGCTTACTAGCGAGAAAGATAATGCTTGTTGTTTAATAATTCCCATACTTCCTCTCATTATCTTTCTTGCGATGAATGATCTGCATAATAAGTAATAGTTAATTCTTATAAATTTTTTGTTGCATCATGTGGTCTTATTTTGCCTTCCTAGTTAAAAGGTCTTATTTCGCCACCCTTGTCATTGCGACAAAATCGCAGACGCCTTTGCACTTGCATGCAAAAACCCATTGATCTTGCCTTAACTTTTTTCTTTTGTCGTTTTTGTTGCGATAATATAACAGCCTAATATTCTTGTGAAAATAAAGCCCCATGACATTCTTTGCCTTGCGACGAAATCGCAGGACGTCTTTACACTTTCATGTATTGACCCATTGATCTCGCCTTATCTTTCTCTTTTGTATTATTGCCTCTACAGGATTATCGCACAAATATGACAAGCCTAAATATTCTTGCGAAAAAAAAAAGCCTCGTGACATTTGCGTCTTAAGACACTTATCAGCTCCCTAATGGAGGGTGCCACCCTTATCTTCCCCCTGGTTGCCCCTTCAAGGAGACGTACCTCTACCATACAAGGTTGGCTCCTCCCATCCGATCTTAACAACAACCAGTTGTTTTTGCAGCCTCTTATCCCTTTTGCATATATGGTTTATAGTTACAAGACTGCACCCTAAGTGGGGTTTTCTTCGGGCCGAGTGCAGCATAAGTCAAGACTTGCCAAGAATGGCCGAGACGCTTCAAACGCCCTAGGAACTCTTGGCTCAACCGTGTACCTCGGCGCCTTGATCAGATGCCGCACTCCTTAGAAGAGACCCTCAGTCGTCCAACCTAAGTCATAAGCTTAGGTTGAAAATCCAAGGTACCTCTCCTGGATGGGCTTTATTGACCCCAAATCTCCATGACACAGATTCCAGTAGTGGTGTAACCTTTTCGCTGAGCCATGGAATAGGTACCCCCTTCTATGACGCACTTTAGGTCTTACATTTGCCTCTTGCGAAATTTTGATTTCGCGAACTAGGGTGTACGCTATAGTAGGTTCGCCTCTTTCTAGTATGTCATTAATCTTTGATTATCTCTTGTCATTATCTGTGCGAATTTTTCGTGTTCTTTCTTTGTTTTGGATATGTATAATCTCGCAATTATTCTTTCATAAGATCTTCACATAGATTCATTTTGTTTCAATCATACATCATTTTCAATTTCTACTCTTTCCCAAAATCTTTTATGGGTAATATCTCTTTAAGTATAATTTGTTCCACGGTCTATCAAGTCTATGACCCATATCTTTACCCTCAGGATCCATTAATCTATATGCCCCTATTCCAAATATATCCTTAATGATGTAAGGCCCATCCCATTTTTTTGCTAGTTTTCCACCATTTTCTCGCTGATATATTGGTGTTTCTCGCAGCACAAAGTCACCTGGTTGAAACTCTCGTGTTTTAACACGTTTATTATATTCTAGGGCTAATCTTCGCTGGTAGTTTTCCATATGCTGTAGATCCCTTTCTCTTTTTTCTTCTAATTCATCAAATTTGGTTAAAATCCACCCGCACTAAGATTTTTCTCCCTAGACTCTCTCTTTGTTGCGGGAATAATAACTTGTTTCAGAAGTACGGCCTCAAATCCATATGTTAAATGTAAAGGTGACATTCCAAAGTAGCTTCGCTCTGGTTGTGTTGTAAGCCCATACTGCATTATGCACTGTTCGCATCATGCTCTATTATGCCCTTCTAATTTGTTCTTCAATATATCTGCAATTGTCTTATTTGTTGCTTCTGTCTGTCCATTGGCCTGTGGATATAGAGGAGTTGACTTCCCACATTTTATCTTAAATGCATCGAGTAACATTTTTATGTTCTGCCCTTCAAACTGTTTCCCATTATCAGATACCAACTGTGCGGGAATTCCTAATCTGCAAATGATATTTTCAAATATGAATGTAAAAATGTCTTTGTCACGAATGTGTTGTATTGCCTTTACTTCTGCCCATTTTGTGAAATAATCTGTTGCGACAATTAGATATCTTCTTTGTCCAGATCCCGGTAAAAACGGTCCCACAATGTCTAAACCCCATTTTCCAAAAGGCCATACACTTGTTGAGGATGTTAATGGTGCTCCAGGTGCATGTATTTTCTTTCCGTGTCTTTGACAATCTTCGAAACGTCTTGATACTTGTTTCGCATCTTCATGCATATATGGCCAGTAATAACCTTGCATTTTCCCTCTGTATGCCAAAGATCTTCCGCCGCTGTGATTGCAAGCATCCCCATAACGTAACGCCTTTAACACTTCTTCTCCCTATTTTCGTGTCAAACAT
Source organism: Papaver armeniacum (assembly GCA_023531295.1). Classification (NCBI taxonomy): domain Eukaryota; kingdom Viridiplantae; phylum Streptophyta; class Magnoliopsida; order Ranunculales; family Papaveraceae; genus Papaver; species Papaver armeniacum. Next base: position 39,788 of record JAJJWW010012579.1, read on the forward strand.
TTGAGTGATGGTCCGTTAAAGGATCTCCGATACAATACCCCATCTCTTAGTTCATAATTTGTCGCATGACTCTTTAATTTGTGTGCCTCCAATCTATTTCTTGGTGTTTCTCCTTTCATCATATATGCATGAAGTTCTTTTCTCCAATATTCGATATTGATTCCGCCATCTTCTATTATCATTACATCTACTTCTTCTTCTTTGTTGATTGATGGTGATAGAAGTGTCTGTATCTTTATGCATTTCGCAGTCGGGTCTGTCATCATACTTGAAATAAAAGCAAAAGCATCTGCAAGCCTATTATCTTTCCTTGATATATGTCTCCATTTTATTTTTGGGATTTTTGCTGACAACTCTTCAACAAGTTTCTTGTATTTCTTCAAAGATGGTTCATTTGTAGTGTATTCTCCTTTTATTTGACGAATGACTAGCTGCGAATCACCGGTGATTCTCACATTTTCCAACTTCATTTCTATTACGAACTTCGGTGGCATGTATTACAAACTTCATATTCTGTTTCATTATTGGTGGATGTAAACTCCAGTCTGAAGGAAAAAGCCATTTTAGTGCCCTCTGGCGAAATCAAAACAATTCCAATTTCGTTACCTTCCCCATTTGACGATCCATCCACCAATACTTCCCATCTATTTGGCTCTGTTAATAGGTCTCTTGGATTTCCATATTCTTCTTCCACATCCATCATTTCCTCCACAACTTCATAATCTTCTAGAGGAAATTCTGCTAAGAAATCTGCGACAACTTGTGATTTGGGTGAAGATAGTATTTCATATTTGATTTTGAAATGTCCTACTTGTGCATTCCATCTCTCAACTCGCGGTGACCTTTTTGAATTCTTCATTACTGACTCAATTGGTACCTTTGTCAATACCCTTATTTTATGTGCCTGGAAATATATACGAAGTTTGAATGTTGCATAAACTAATGCCAAAATTAATTTTCAATTTTTGAATAATTTTTCTCTGCGGCATTGAAGGTTTTCTTGATGTAATAGATTGGTCTCTCAACTCTGCGTCTACTCGTAATAACACAAAGACTTAACGCGCGAAGTTGTCAAGATAGATTAATAATTCTTCCCCGGTTCTCGCTTTTTGCAAAATAGATATATTCATCGGATGTTCTTTTATTCCTTGAAAAGCTTTCTCGCATTCATCTATCCATCTAAACTTCGCCCCCTTTTTGAGTATGTTGAAAAATGTTTACATTTGTCTGATGATGAAACGAACCTTCCTAGCGAAGCTAAGAGTCCGTTTAACTTCTGTATATCTTTTACCGTAGCTGGTATTGGCATGTAACGAATTTCTTGCACTTTCCCTGGATCAAATTGTATTCCTTCTTTTGATACAACGTAGCCTAAAAATTTTCCTGACGCAACCCCAAAGATACAATTCTATGGATTTACTTTGATGTTAAAATGCCTCATTTGTTCAAAAATTTCCTTCAAATCTTGGACATGATCTTTTGCTTCTTTACTTTTTTATTAACATGTCATCTATATACACCTCTAACGTTTTGTGTATCCACTTCGCGAACACCTTCTCTACCATCCTTTGGTATGTTGCTCCAGCATTTCGCAAACCAAATGGCATTTTTATATAACAGTATAACCCTCTTGGAGCGAAAAAAAGCAGTATGTTCTTGATCTTATTCAGTGAGAGGGATTTGATTGTAGACTTTGTATCCGTCTAGTGAAGATATTCTATCATTTCCATTCGCCGATTCAACCATTTGTGGAATATCCAGTAACGGAAAACATCTTCGGACAAGCTTTATTTAGATCAGTAAAATCTATACAAATTCTTATCCCCTTATTCTTTTTTGGAACCACAACCATGTTTGCTATCCACTCCGGGTATTTAGCTTGTCTTATGATTCATGCATCAAGCATCTTCTGCAATTCTTTTTCTATTTGGGGATGATACATTGTTGCGATTTTTCTGATTCTTTGTTTGAATGGACTTGCATTCTTGTCAATTTCCAACCTATGACATGCCACAGACGGATCTATTCTCGGCATCTCATCCATGTTCCATGCGAAAATATCTTTATATTCTCGCAATATACTAATAGTTCTTTCTTCTTCATTTGCCTCCATCTTAGTCCCAATTTTTAGTATTTTGGGTTCTTCTTTGGTTCCAACATTCACTTCCTTTGTTGGTTCCGCCGTGGTGTAACTGGCCTCAGGTTCTCCCATAGGTGTTGGTTCCTTTATCTCCTTCGCAAGTTCATTCCCTTCTTCCGAAATTTCGCTGGGTATTCCTTTTCCTTCATCTGCTCTTATCATGTAAGTTCTAAATTCTTCTTCTTTATTTGCCTCATTCGCCATTTTTCTGCGACTTTTTCGCTTCTCTGCACGTCCTTCATACTACTTCACTTCAATTTGATAACACAATTTTGCTTTATCAACATCCCCTCTAATTTCACCAATCCCACTCGGCATAGGAAATTTAATGCATTGATGTAATGTTGACGCTACAGCTTTAATTACGTGTATCCATGGCCGTCCCAACAACATGTTGTATGGCGATTCCATATCCACCACACATAATGTCACTCGTGTTTCAATCTCTCATAGCAAAATTCACATCTCTATTTCCCCTTTTGGTTTTATTGTAGACTTGCCAAAGCCATGAATATGATACGTTGCGGGAGACATCTCTTCATTTTTGTACCCCATTCCTTTGTATGCATGGTAAAACATTATATCCAACGAACTCCATGTATCCACCAAAGTTCTGTTTACTGTCCATTCTTCCATAGTTTTTGCTGATTTCCCTTTTTCTTTCCGTGTGGTTACTGTGATTACCAAAGGAGATGTGTTGCTCAAATTTTCTTTTGGTATCTCTGCTGCTGTGAATGTAATTTTATGTTTTTCCCAATCTTTCAAGGGTGATACCTTCTCCACCGTCATGATTTTATTTCCTTCAAAATCTCGTTTATGTATTCTCCCTCTGATGTTTTCATGGAATTCATTAATCATTGTTTTTGTGATCAAACTACACTCCAATCTTCTGTTGCATTCCTTGATTTAATTTTCTTTTCCTTAACTGATTCATCGATTTGTTTCATCATTTTCTTGGTTTGAGCCGGTCTTAATAGCAATCTTTAATCTTATAGATTAAGCAACAATACATTCCCTTTTTCTAGCGCCATTATGTAGTTGCAGGAAATCCCACAATACATCCCTCACAAGAATTCATAATAATCAACACATCTTTAAGATCAACAATCACACTTTTTATTAATTGAGTTTGAGAATTTTACAAGAAGGAAATGAAATCAAGAATACAACTACTGTCCTAGACTTTCTCTCTCCTCAAAACTTTCTCCCCGCTCTCAAAAGATCTCTCCCCTCACCTTAAGCCTGTTCGGCTCTTTATATAGGATATTACATAGTGGGTGATAGCTAAGATGTCCTTTATTTTCGGATCTGGCTTGCGATATTCTCGCAAGTATATAAATGTTAAGTTTCGCAACACTCCTAAATCTCGCTAGGTTTCCACATCTTTCTCGTGTTTAGGCCGTCGTCATCTGTCGCGTCATTTCAGTAACCAATTTGCGATATCTTCGTAGTATGTTGTATAAAGATTTCGCAAAGGTATTGATGTTGCGATATTCTGATCCTACAACTAATTCTCGTTTTCCTAAAATAAAATTAAAAACCTTAAATAAAATATTCTTAACTTATTTATGTTTCGATCCTGGGATTTTCTTCCTTTACTATTAAGGAATAACTTTGAACAATTAAAGATAAGCGTTACTACACATGTTCAAAGTATGTCGACATCCTTACTCTGTAAGTCCTCTTTCATACTTACAATCTTGAAACCGATTTTCCACACTTCCAAAAAAGTTTAAAATTGGTTCATCTGACTTTCAAGAACTATGTGATTAATAAAGAACACTCAATCACCAATCATGGGTTTAATGGTTCTACCAAAACAAGTTTCGGTTCTACCTCCATGTGAGTATTGTGCATAGTAACACTAGCTTTCCAAAATTTGGTTGAGTAGGTACTAGGATCGGTTCCCCACATATATGTGGTATCTAACTTGAATGTGTTGCGCATGTCCATAGGATCAGTTCCCCTTTGCCTAAAAACGTGTTGCACATGTCCATAGGATCGGTTCCCTTCTCGCAAAAAACATGATGCACCTCATACAAGGATCGATTCCCCTTTGTGATGTGTTAAACCTCTTACTAAGATCGGTTCCCCTTTACCCAGAGTTGGTCTTACAAAAAATCACAAACTCGATCATACCATCTCAGGTGATTACTTAAGATCGATTTCACTAATAAAAGTCATACCAATACATAAGTCAGGCCTTTGTGAATAGTTTTACCAAGAACACAAACAATTCATGAGCGATTATACTAATCACACATTTTGGTTGTTCACAAGATATGCAATGAATAACAATACCAATAACGCCTGACGATGTTCTTTTCGATTCACAAAACAAGTTCATGAATTTACTTCCTTAAAACACATGTAAAACATTGTTTCCTAGGATGAAATCCTCACCTCATACCCATACATAATCACAATAGCATTTAAACGATTATGTCGATGTCTTATCTATAAAGTTTAATGGTTAAGCAATAAACCTCGTATTGTATTCCTTAATACTATGTCTATCTAGAGTGTTGATGCTTCACAATACTTCTTCACTTCTTCACTATGTCTATCTAGAGTCTATCTAGAATGTTGTCATTGTAGCTTCTTACTTCTTCACTTCTTCAAGTATTCACAATACTTGTAATGTCTCATATCCTAATACTTTCAAGCTAGCCTATACGAAGTTGACTCTAGTACATAATCAAGCGACTCTTTAAATGAGTTTTGATTCATTAAAATATGACAAACAAACTTGACATACCAACGCTTGGTGGGTCCAACCGAGCTATGCTCTAACAATCTCCCCCTTTGTCAATTTTAGTGACAAAACTCTTACATCATATGGATAAACAAATTACAAGAATTCATTACACATACGCTTGATTCCCGAATTCAACAACACAATAACCTGTATACATTCAATCGTTAAATTCCGCTGTTGACATTATAATAACAAAGAATATTACTCCCTCTAAAGGTAAGATAGGTTGATTTTATCAATCCGCATGTCGTTGCTATTCCTTTGTAATGATATGTTATGCCCCTTTAGTCCATGCTTTCACTCTTTCGTTAGATAAACGTTTAAGCACCAATGTTCTTTTCCTTAGTGATACCAATCAATATAAAATCAATGTCAGTATCACTTGTTTACTCTATATATTTCTCCCTCTTTTTGTCACAAAATGACAAAAAAAACAAACAAAATAAAGGACAAACCGAAAACAATCTTACAAATCTAAAAATAGACTTGCAACCTATAGAGTTAAACATGAGGGTTCCACACACCATTTCTGATAACCAATATCAAACCTAAATCTACAAAGTAATTTGTTTTTATATGTTATCAAGGAAACAATTGCCCGAAGCAATTTTCCCTAATAGTTTAACAAACCAAAAATCAACTAAGCACCTTAGTTCTTTTGCTAAACCGATTGTACAAATACAATCGCTTGTTCGATAAGACCAAAATAAAGATAACTCTATTTTTCTCATCAGGCTCTAATTATCCATATAACTTAGACCTTTAACTTTTAAACTAGACAAGTAATAGGCTAGTTAACTAGTATTTCTTGTTAAGGCATTCGATTAGACTTGAATAACCGAAACCTCCACTTTGATAAGTCTAACTAAGATTAGAATTAACTTAGTTTCTCTTATCCGGAATCGAATTGGACTAAACAATTCATCCCGTAAACCTTTTCTTTCGTTAAGCCATAAACAATTCATACAAACCAAATAAATCAACTTGCATAATTATTCACCTCAACCAGAAGCAATTGAAACAACATGGACATTATAGCACCGCAATTGCACTGAAATTTTGTAAGCCTAAACAATTGATACCACGCAATAAAGCAAGATAACAATAGTTTTTCTTAACCGGCACCGATTGAATCACACACACATCCATACACACATCATGGAATATAATATCAATTGTACCGAAATTTTGTTAAGCAAAAGCAATAAATATGTGAAATAAAAATCAGGCTTTTCTTAAACAGGAAAACAATTAACTAACAAGATTGTTACCTCAAATTTAGCATCCTCTTCTCCAATATGTTTGCATCTTCTTCCAGGGAGAATTGATATCGAAATATCATTATGTTGTCATCCTTATGCAAAACAAAAGAATAACAACAACTAACCTTTACCAGAGAAAGATTGAAAACCGGTTTTTAACTATTGCAAGCAAAAGTTGAAAACCCTCGAAACACATATGCTTTTATGCTAAACGAAAACCGATTCAACATATTGTGACTTTTTCACATATTGTTTATATCAGAACCCCTCATGATCCTTTGATGAAGCCTACCAACATGGGCTAGAACTTAATCCTGCTAAATCAAAAAGTCACCCAAACCATAAGGGTTCACAACATTATGAGATCGAATATCAAGGTAATAAAATCGAAATCAAACATCCCATAAACATACATAGCAATAATCATAAATCATTCAAGCACAGGCTATGTAAATCAAAAACTATCACAAGAAAAATTATAAATCAAATAATTTTATTCATAATAGACTTAATACAATCATTGATGTGTATTTTTCCATTTTTTAAACTCTAATTTCAGCTTTTTAGAGCATCCTTTAAAGTTGAAGCCGGATCAGAAGATTTTACCGTATTCCAATCATCTTCTATAATCATTAGTCTTGATTCAAGACTAACAACATTGTCATTGACTTCCTTAACTTCCTTTCACAAATCCTTTTCCATGTTCCTTACTTCACATAAGATTAGATATAATTTTAGTGAAAGATTCTTGAGAAGATTATCATTGAGAGAAGAGATCTCTTCATTAGGAACATCCTGTTGAAGTTCTGGAGATGAATCAGAATCGCCATCAGAAGACTCGAGACGAAGTTTCTTATTGGGAAACAATATAGTCCGGACTTTTTCGGTTTTGCGAGAGTTGCAACTAGAGGTAGACATACTGTCAAATCTCTATGAAAATGAAGTAAGAGGTCTTCCCTCTTATAAGTTCTAAACTTTTTCTCAAAAATCTTTGAGAATATTATTTCAATAAATTTTTTAATCGAAAAATCAACTTTTAGAAATATTTTTATCCAAAATATTTACATCTATATCCTTACTACAAGTAAGGATCCATGATAACCAGTTAGGTGGTCACCTTTTGGTTGTTGAGATTCTTCCCTTTGAAGGTTTCAACATTCTTACATGGTTGAGGAGACATCACGTTTGAACTTTTAGGTTCAACTTCTAATCTTGATGTAAGATCATGATGATCGAGGAACTTATTCTCCTTTTTTGGAGAGATCTTTGATCTACACCTAGATCTTGATTTTCCGGTTTTATACAGTCTCTCTCTCTGTTTAGTATCAGGACATTGCTTTTGTAAATGCCCTTTTTGCTTGCACAAGAAGCACGCACAAGAAGCACACACCAGAATTGTTGCGTTTTTTGGATCTAGATTCCATATATTTATTTAGCCTTACCTTCTTATCTCTTGATACATTCATACCAGGTGATGATTTATCAACACAATTGAGTCTATCTCTCAAATTCTGATTTTCTGCTTTTAACTTCCTTATCTCATCTTGACAAGCTTTAATATCGAGAATGAGTTTAGATACTTGTACCTTTTCAGAGTATTGAGTAACCTCGACAATCGCTTGTTAAATTTTTCTTTATCATTCATAAGACTCAGTTTGAGTTGATCAAGCGATGATTTTATTTCAATGATATCAGATTCAAGAGGGTGAGTTCTTTTATCTTTACATGGAAACATTTATTTGAAAATCAAAGGAGTAAACTCTTCTTGAGTATCTAGAGTTGGAAGAACTTCATAGTCATAGACTTCTGCAATAGTTACAATATGATCTATCTCATCAACTTGATCATTCTCATTAGGAAAATAATCAAGTGTGGCAATGTAAGTATTTCTTTTCTACTGTGTGTTCTTAGTTGGACAGTCTGGAGAGATATGACCGAACCCTCTACACTTATAGCATTGAGGAATAATATCATCATCATCTCAGGTATCTTCACGTTTATGTGAAGGAACAAATTTTCCTTTCGACACAGGTGATTCTCTTTTTCGATGTCTCAATAATTTCTTGAATCGTTAAGTAATAAGAGATAAATGATGATTTAGTTCAGCTTCATCTTCAGCAGTTTGATCTTCCTGATCTTCGGAATCTTCCGAATATTGAGTTGTAACCCTTTTTATGGCTTTGTAGGATAGATTATATTTTTGTTTATACAAATTCTCTTGATCAAATATCTTTAGTTTTCCAACTAGGGAACTTCTAGATATAGATGAAAGATCATTAGATTCAATGATTGCATGATTTTTAGAATCGTATCTAGATGGCAACGATCTGAGAATTTTGCATACTATATCATTTTCAGAAATAGTCTTTCCAAGAGAGAAAGAGGCATTGATTATCTCAGAGAGTCTAATATGAAACTCTTCAAATGTATCATTGTCATCCATTCGAAGGTTTTCCCATTCGGTCATAAGAGTTTGAAGTCTAGCTTCTTTCTCTGATGTGTTTCCTTCGAATACGATCTGAAGATTATCCCAAGCTTCTTTTGAAGTTTGACAAGTTGATACATGATGTTGTAAATCACGACAAACAACATGTATAATGGCATTCAAACCATCAGAATTCTGCCTAACAAAAGCCTTTTCTTCGTTTGAAAACTCCACTAAGCATTTAAACTCAGTTTCCGAATTTTCTACCTTTGGGTAATTATAACCATCGACGACTAATATCCATGTATTAAGTCTCATGATTGAAGAAAACATCTCATAGCAGATTCCCACCAAAGATAGTTTGTTCCGTAAAATCTTGGCGGTACGTTAATTGAAGTCGATTCATGAGAACTCGAGTTCATTCTTATAGGTTGGATCACACCAAACACAGATTGTTAGATCTTTTCGTGTTTGCCTGCTCAGATACCAATTGAAAAGGCGAGGCTACCCAAATATACCTCAACCTAAAATATTTCCTACCTATAAGTCCTTCTCCGAAAGTGATTGTCTATGGATTGAGTCGAGACAATGCAACTAATCGGTTAACACTTCGTGTGATCGTCTATGGATACGAGATCGAGACAATACAACAATGAAGTATGTTTACTTGATAAGAGGTTCGGACTTAACCAAACACAATAGGATTACTATCAAGTAAATAGGAATTAACATTTGTGTAATTTAATTTAATTATAATAAAAGAATTATAATGCGGAAAATAAAGTAAATGACACAACAAGATTTTGTTAATGAGGAAACCGCAAATGCAGAAAAACCCCGGGACCTTGTCCAGAATTGAATACTCTCAGGATTAAGCCGCTACACAAAATTAAACCAACTTCGTATAGTTGAGACCAAGCAACTAAACCTATAGTTCACCTAGTTCCGTATGTATTCCCAATCCTCCAACTTATGAATAAGTCACGTACTTGGAACAATTCCTTTGGTTCATATTCCAAACAGTAAAGGAACAACAAATCTGTTTGGTAGCAACTCTCTTCAACCAAGTGATGTGAGTTCGACAAAGGCTTTTATGTTTATCTCAATAAACTCCTTCGTCAGGTTCTTAGATCTATCTTATTCTCAACTACCAAAGGTAATTGTTAAGATTTTGAAAACAATACTTTTAATCACAAAGAATTGTATTGATGCCGATCTACACAACTAATCAATCTAATCTACCACAAGGATAAACCTATTATAGTTGGATCCTCTATACCGAAGCAAGTATTGTGCACACCAAAGATTATGAACCCCAAATCAGAAATCTTCAATATCTTCTTTGTATTCAAATCTTCTTAGATCTTCAATAAACACCTGCACACAACAACTTGAATCTCTTGTGATCATCACGCACACAACAGAGTCTGTTAGTAATGGATTATCACAAGACGTCTTTAGATCTACAAATAGTCTAAAGATCCTTGTCGAAACTTCGATCTAGTTTGAGTGAATCTTATATCAGAAGAGAAGATTCTCAAGCATAAACAAACTAGGTGCAATCAAAGTTCAACCACCGTTAGTCAATCAAATCAATTGAAAACACAAGATAAACCGCAATTATCTAGTTTCTCACCAACGGTACTAATAGAGCTTCTTAATCCCAAAGAAGAATTTAAACTGAGCGACCGTAAGAGATTTCGCCTAATTAGGTTACTTTCCTTTCCGAATAGGCAGCTTTACCAGTAACAACACAATCGAGGAAGTTTGCTGTCACGAAAGATTTGTTTTCTAGAAATGCAAACTTCAATTATTTATAGACAAGGAAGTTTCGACACCAAGGAATTTCCCAAACAGAAAATACTCTCAAGATATGCAATATATTCCAAATTCGGTTTCCATAATTCCTGGAAATGCTCTGTCCAAAATAATGACCGAAAATCTCTTTAGAAAATCTTTAACTAGTAAATGCACATTACTAATTCTCATTTTCCTAAAATAAAATTAAAAACCTTAAATAAAAGATTTTTAACTTATTTATGTTTCAATCATGGGATTTTATTCCTTTAGCTATTAAGGAATAACTTTGAACAATTAAAGATAAGCGTTACTGCACATGTTCAAAGTATGTCGACATCCTTACTCTGTAAGTCCTATTTCATACTTACAATCTTGAAACCGATTTGCCACACTTCCAAACAAGTTTAGAATTGGTTCATCTGACTTTCAACAACTATGTGATTGATCAAGAACACTCAATCACCAATCATGGGTTTAACGGTTTCACCAAAAACAAGTTTCGGTTCTACCTCCATGTGAGTACTGTCCATAGGATCGGTTCCCCTTTGCCTAAAAACGTGTTGCACATGTCCATAGGATCGGTTCCTCTTTCTGCTAAAACATTCCGCACCTCATACATGGATCGATTCCCCTTTGTGATGTGTTACACCTCTTACTAGGATCGGTTCCCCTTTACCCAGAGTTGGTATTACACAAAATCACAAACTTGATCATACCATCTCAGGTGATTACTTAAGATCGGTTTCACTAATAAAAGACATACCAATACATAAGTCAGGCCTTTGTGAATAGTTTTACCAAGAACACAAACAAGTCATGAGCGGTTATACTAATCACACATATTGGTTGTTCACAAGATATGCAATGAATAACAATACCAATAACTTTGGCGATTTCCTTTTCGATTCACAAAACAAGTTCATGAATTTACTTCCTTAAAACACATGTAAAACATTGTTTCCTAGGATGAATTCCTCACCTCATACCCATACATAATCACAATAGCATTTAAACGATTATGTCGATGTATTATCTACATAATTTAATGGTTAAGCAATAAACTCGTATTGTATTCCTTAATACTATGTGTATCTAGAGTGTTCATGCTTCGTAGTTTTGTTTTCAATATGTACGACTTGAAAGATACGTTAGGGAATGAAACAGTTCAAGTCAAATATCACTAACCTCAAGTGGAAGGATGATGTTGTCATTGTAGCTTCTTACTTCTTCACTTCTTTAAGTCTTCGCAATACTTGTAATGTCTCATATCCTAATACTTTCAAGCTAACCTATACGAAGTTAATTCTAGTACATAATCAAGCGACTCTTTAAATGAGTTTTAATTCACTAAAATATGACAACCAAACTTGACATACCAATGCTTGGTGGTTTCAACCGAGCTATGCTCTAACAGTTGTGCATATCGGCATCAATACAATTCTTTGTGATTAAAAGTATTGATTGCAAAATCTTAACAATTACCTTTGGTAGTTGAGAATAAGATAGATCTAAGAACCTGACGAAGGAGTTTATTGAGATAAACGAAGAGCCTTTTTCGAACTCACATCACTTGGTTGAAGAGAGTTGCTACAAAACATATTTGTTGTTCCTTTTTTGTTTGGAATACGAACCAAAGGAATTGTTCCAAGTACGTGACTTATTCATAAGTTGGAGGCGTGGGAATACAGACGGAACTAGGTGAACTATAGGTTTAGTTGCTTGGTCTCAAATAAAACGAAGTTGGTTTAATTTTGTATAACGGCTTAACTTGAGAGTATTCAATTCTGGTCAAGGTCCCGGGGTTTTTTTCTGCATTTGCGGTTTCCTTGTTAACAAAATCTTGTTGTGTCATTTACTTTTATTTTCCGCAATTATAATTGTTTATTATTATAATTTAAAGTAAATTACACAAACGTTAACTCTTATTTACTTGATAAGTAATTGTGTTTGGTTAAGTCCGAACCTTTTTATCAAGTAAATATACTTCGTTGTTGTATTGTCTCGGTCATGTATCCATAGACGATCACACGAAGTGTGAACCGATTAGTTGTATTGTATCGACTCAGTCCATAGACAATCATTTTCGGAGAAAGGACTTATAGGTAGGATTTTTTTTAGCTTGAGGTATATTTGGGTACCCTCGCCTTTTCAATTTGTATCAGAGCAGGCAAACACGAAAAGATCTAACAATCTATGTTTGGTGCGATCCAACCTATAATAAATTGAATCTATGTCTGATTCAGTTAACGTATGCCAAGACGATAAATCAGCACTTGAGGATAACACGTTTTGTGAATCTACTGAACAGGCTGACCCATATAATGTAGACTTTGGTGATTGGCAAACTTGCCTTCAAAAGCAACTTGATGAGATTGCCGAAAATGGTGACTCAGAAATTGATCAAGATGTTGAAGATGATGTATCTGAATTTTCCTCATTACTAGGAGTTGTCTCCACAATAAGACTGTCTTCCTCAGATGTAATTGGACTTCTTGCTCCTCTCAGCAGAGAGAATATGAAACTAAGAAAAATATTTTCAAGCTTCTTCTATGGATATCATAATTCCAGATATCTACTCAAAGACTATTAAGAAAGTCTACACTAAAAGACTCTTGAGTTTGAGAATCTCAACATGAAACATTACTTGTTGAATAAGAAACTTGTTGAGTTATAAGCAAAGATTAATTCTCAACAATCAACTAGTAACGAACAAAATGAGTTGGATTTCTTCATAAAGAAATCCTCTAGAGGATCAACTAGCTGAAGCTCTTGAAAGAACCAAGGTCTTAGAAGGGAAGCTGTAAGTTTAAGAAGACTCAATGGTAGCACAATCAATTTATCTTCCATGTTGGATGCAGGAAGAAGTCATGGCGACAAACATGGATTAGGATATGATGGAATTTATACGATGTCAATCAACAAGGAAGTAAAATTCGTAAAGGCTGTTAGCCCATCCACTCCAGAAAATCCACCTGAACAAGCTTGTACGCCTGATACACCCAAGTGCTCAATTGAGATTCCAATGGAAACTATCTCCAGAAGCAATCAGAAGAAGACTCCAACCAAGGATCAACATAATAGCTGAACATCTCATAAAGGTAAAACTAAAAACTTTGTTCCTTTCAATAAGCATTGTTATTATGTAGAGATAAAGGTCATATGCAAAGGGATTATAAAATTCGAAAGATGCAAAACGCTATATCATTTGTATCTAAATAATTGAACAGTGTCATCTCCAGAAACCTCTCAGATCATCACTGTCCTATGAGACAAACGGATTTTTACATAAAATCAAAATCATATCCTAAAAGAAACAATTCTAAAAGGAAAAATAATAGAAAAGGTAATACCTTTATCAAAGGGGATATGAGATCTAATGTTTCAAGGTGGAAAGATGCAATGTCACTAGAAATGAAGAATCTTCATTCAAAATCCACCTACAAGTTGATACCAAAATCCGAGAAGGTATCCAAAAGGAAGTTATCTAAAATAGATTCTAAGAAAAACGATTCGGTTTTAATCTTGGACAAAGATGACTATGAATGTCTAGTGCTTAGACTCAAAAAGGATCTAGAGATATCCAATGATATCAATGTGAAAGCATCTTTCGATGATTTACTAAACTCTAGAAAGAAAAAAGGGTAGTTAACCTTAACTCTATGACTTCTCAAAACTTGCAATAGCCTCTTTGTAAGTTTAGGCTATGTTTTTGTTTCGGTTTTTGTGTAGAAAAACTTTCCTATTTTGAGCTGCTGTTTTTTTTTTTTTAGAAGGGAAGGGAAAAACAAGGGACTATAAATTGGTCCGATTATGCTCCTACGATTTCACAACCCTGTGATACAATGCTTCGTTTTATGAAGGTAGTGAGGAAGATTTAACTGAAGAACTGAGAACCAATATCATCATGGACGTTCAGCATCGAGACTGGCTCAAAGAAAGAATTGTTCAAACAAGAGGTGTTCTTGCTGAACTCAAGCTTCTAGTTGAAGAACTTGAAAAACAGGAAGTGGTTGCTGACAAGTCTCTTGAGACATGCTTTAAAAGTTTGAACACTGAAGAAACCTCAGTGAACAACAAGAGCACCACTAGAGATTAAGTTATATGTTGTAATACTTAATCCAGGAAAATAGACATCAATTTTTGATTTCTTTCAATGATTGTTTTAGGTCTATTATGAATAAAACTATTATGAATAAAACTATTATGAATAAAATTATTTGATTTATAATTTTTCTTGTGATAGTTTTTGATTTACATAGCATGTTCCTGAATGCTTTATTATTGATATGTATGTTTATGGGATGTTTGATTTCGGTTTTATTACCTTGATATTCGATCTCATAATGTTGTGAACCCTTATGGTTTGGGTGACTTTTTGATTTAGCAGGATTAAGTTCTAGCCCATGTTGGTAGGCTTTATCAAACGATCATGAGGGGTTCTAATAGAAACAATATGTGAAAAGTCACAATATGTTGATTCGGTTTTGGTTTAGCATAAAAGCATATGTGTTTCGAGGGTTTTCAACTTTTGCTTGCAATAGTTAAAAACCGTTTTTCAACCCTTCTCAGGTAAAGGTTGGTTGTTGTTATTCTTTTATTTTGCATAAGGATGACAACATAATGATATTTCGATATCAATTCTCCCAGGAAGAAGATGCAAACATATTGGAGAAGAGGATGAGAAATTTGAGGTAACAATGTTGTTAGTTAATTGTTTTCCTGTTTAAGAAAAGCCTAATTTTATTGCATATATTTATTGCTTTTGCTTAACAAAATTTCATTACAATTGATGTTTTATTCCATTATGTATGGATGTGTGTGTGATTCAATTGGTTCCGGTTAAGAAAAACTATTGTTATCTTGCTTTATTGTGTGCTATCAATTGTTTAGGCTTACAAAATTGCGGTGCAATTGCGGTGCTTTAATGTCTACGTTGTTTCAATTGCTTTCGGTTGAGGTGAATAATTATGCAATTTGATTTATTTTGGTTTGTATGAATTGTTTATGGCTTAACGAAAGAAAAGGTTTACGGGATGAATTGTTTAGTCCAATTCGATTCCGGATAAGAGAAACTAAGTTAATTCTGATCTTAGTTAGACTTATCAAAGTGGAGGTTTCGGTTATTCAAGTATAATCGAACGCCTTAACAAGAAATGCTAGTTAACTAACCTAGTACTTGTCTTGTTTAAAACTGAAATGTCTAAGTTATATGGATAATTATACCTGATGAGAAAAATAGAGTTATCTTTATTTGGTCTTATCGAACAAGCGATTGTATTCGTACAATCGGTTTAGCAAAGGACTAAGGTGCTTAGTTGGTTTTTGGTTTGCTAAACTATTAGGAAAATTGCTTTGGGCAATTGTTTCCTTGATAACATATTAAAACAAAATTACCTTGTAGTTTCGGTTTTGATATTGGTTATAAAAAATGGTGTGCGGAACCCTCGTGCTTAACTCTATAGGTTGCAAGTCTATTTTGAGATTTGTAAAATTCTTTTCGGTTTGTCCTTTATTTTTTCGTTTGTTTGTCATTTTGTGACAAAAAGGGGGAGAAATATATGGAGTAAACAAGTGATACTGGCATTGATTTTATATTGATTGGTATCACTAAAGGGAAAGGACATTGGTGCTTAAACGTTTATCAAACGAATGAGTGAAAGCATAGACTAAGGGGGAGTAACATATCATTACAAAGGAATAACAAAGACGTGCGGATTGATAAAATCTACCTATCTTACCTTTAGGGGGAGTAATATTCTTTGTTATCATAATTTCAACAACGGCATTTAACGAATGAATGTATACGAGGTTATTGTGATGTTGAATTCGGGAATCAAGCGTATGTGTAATGAATTCTTGTAATTTTTTATCATATGATGTAAGAGTTTTGTCACTAAAATTGACAAAGGGGAGATTGTTAGAGAATAGCTTGGTTGAACCCACCAAACGTTGGTATGCCAAGTTTGGTTGTCATATTTTAATCAAAACTCATTTAAAGAGTCGCTTGATTATGTACTAGAGTCAACTTCGTATAGGTTAGCTTGAAAGTATTAGGATATGAGACATTACAAGTATTGCGAAGACTTGAAGAAGTGAAGAAGTAAGAAGCTACAACGACAACATCATCCTTCCACTTGAGGTTAGTGATATTTGACTTGAACTGTTTCATTCCCCAACGTATCTTTCAAGTCGTACATATTGAACACAAAACTGCGAAGCATGAACACTCTAGATAGACATAGTATTAAGGAATACAATACGAGGCTCGTTGCTTAACCATTAAACTTTGTAGATAAGACATCGACATAATCGTTTAAATGATATTGTGATTATGTATGGGTATGAGGTGAGGATTTCATCCTAGGAAACAATGTTTTACATGTGTTTTAAGGAAGTAAATTCATGAACTTGTTTTTTGAATCGAAAAGGAAATCGCCAGGCGTTATTGGTATTGTTATTCATTGCATATCTTGTGAAAAACTAATATATGTGATTAGCATAACCGCTCATGACTTGTTTGTGTTCTTGGTAAAACTATTCACAAAGGCCTGACTTATGTATTGGTATGACTTTTATTAGTGAAACCGATCTTAAGTAATCACCTGAGATGGTATGATCGAGTTTGTGATTTTGTGTAAGACCGACTCTGGGTAAAGGGAACCGATCCTAGTAAGAGGTGCAACACATCACAAAGGGGAATCGATCCTTGTATGAGGTGCATCATGTTTTAGCGAAAGGGGAACCGATCCTATGGACATGTGCAACACGTTTTTGGCAAAGGGGAACCGATCCTATGGATATGTGCAACACATTCAAGTTAGATACCATATATATATGTGGGGAACCGATCCTAGTACCTAGTCAACTGAATTTTGGAAAGCTAGTGTGACTATGCACAGTACTCACATGGAGGTAGAACCGAAACTTGTTTTGGTAGAACCGTTAAACCCATGATTGGTGATTGAGTTTTCTTGATAAATCACATAGTTCTTGAAAGTCAGATGAACCAATTCTAAACTTGTTTGGAAGTGTGGAAAATGGGTTTCAAGATTGTAAGTATGAAAGAGGACTTACAGAGTAAGGATGTCGACATACTTTGAACATGTGTAGTAATGCTTATCTTTAATTGTTCAAAGTTATTCCTTAATAGCTAAAGGAAGAAAATCCTAGGATCGAAACATAAATAAGTTAACAATCTTTTATTTAAGGTTTTTAATTTTATTTTAGGAAAATGAGAATTAGTAATGTGCATTTACTAGTTGGAGATTTTCCAAAGAGATTTTCGGTCATTATTTTGGACAAAGCATTTCCAGGAATTATGGAAACCGAATTTGGAATATATTGCATATCATGAAAATATTTTTCAGTTTTGGAAATTCCTTGGTGTCCAAACTTCCTTGTCTATAAATACTTGAAGTTTGCATTTCTAGCAAACTAATCCTTCGTATTGACAAACTTCCTCGGTTGTTTTTATTCTTGGTGAAGCCGCCTATTCGGAGAGGAGAGTAACCTAATTAGGTGAAATCTCTTACGGCTGCTCAGTGTAAAGTCTTCTTTGGGATTGAGAAGCTTTATTAGTACCGTTGGTTGGAAACTAGATAATTGCGGTTTATCTTTTGTTTTAGATTGATTTGATTGAATAGCAGTGGTTGAACTTTGATTGCACCTAGTTTGTTTATGCTTGAGAATCTTCTCTTCTGATATAAGATTCACTCAAACTAGATCGAAGTTTCGACAAGGATCTTTAGACTATTTGTAAGTCTAAAGACGTCTTGTGATAATCCATTACTAACAGACTCTGTTGTGTGCGTGATGATCACAAGAGATTCAAGTTGTTGTGTGCAGGTGTTTATTCAAGATCTAAGAAGATTTGAAGACAAAGAAGATATTGAAGATTTCGATTTGGGGTTCATAATCTTTGGTGTGCACGATGACTTTGCTTCGGTATAGAGGATCCAACTATAATAGGTTTATCCTTGTGGTAGATTAGATTGATTAGTTGTGTAGATCGGCATCAATACAATTCTTTGTGATTAAAAGTATTGTTTTCAAAATCTTAACAATTACCTTTGGTAGTTGAGAATAAGATAGATCTAAGAACCTGACGAAGGAGTTTATTGAGATAAACATAAAAGCCTTTGTCGAACTCACATCACTTGGTTGAAGAGAGTTGCTACCAAACAGATTTGTTGTTCCTTTACTGTTTGGAATATGAACCAAAGGAATTGTTCCAAGTACGTGACTTATTCATAATTTGGAGGATTGGGAATACATACGGAACTAGGTGAACTATAGGTTTAGTTGCTTGGTCTCAACTATACGAAGTTGGTTTAATTTTGTATAGCGGCTTAATCCCGAGAGCATTCAATTCTGGACAAGGTCCCGAGGTTTATCTGCATTTGCGGTTTCCTCGTTACAAAATCTTGCTGTGTCATTTATTTTTATTTTCTGCAATTATAATTGTTTGTTATTATAATTTAAAGTAAATTACACAAACGTTAACTCCTATTTACTTGATAAGTAATTCTATTGTGTTTGGTTAAGTCCGAACCTTTTTATCAAGTAAACATACTTCGTTGTTGTATTGTCTCGATCTTGTATCCATAGACAATCACACGAAGTGTGAACCGATTAGTTGTATTGTGTCGACTCAGTCCATAGACAATCACTTTCGGAGAAAGGACTTATAGGTAGGAAAAGTTTTAGCTTGAGTTATATTTGGGTACCCTCGCCTTTTCAGTTATCTTATTCGTGTTTATCAAATTTGCTCTAACTAAAGGCCAACTAAAACGATACTATCCTACTGTGATATTTTACGTATGACCATTCAATAGAGAAACTCTTTTTCATGATTTTGAGATCAAATTCAATATAACAACTTTTTTTTTCATAATTGTGTTGTCAAAGCTCGTATGCACAATTTTAGCGATAAGTTGTTTACGAGGGACTCTAAAAACAAAAAAGATCGCTAGGTTTATAATTTCACCACTTACCACTATAATAATTCAGTTGAAGCAAATTGTGCTCTGATGCCTCGCATTGAGCCAAAAGTCACGAAGGAAATTTTTGTTTTAACAAAATTAAAAAGGAATTTAGAGAAGAAGGATCCAGGCTAGAGGAGCACCAACTACTAATAGTTATCTTTGCGATCCATTACAGTATAGAACAAAGCCAACATTTTGAAATTGAAAACCCTTTTTTTGGAATGGAAAAGGAGATTTTCACATGGAACTTAAAATCGATATGATTATGAATTAACATGGTGATGGGTTTGTAAGTTTAAGAAATACAATATAACACTCAACCAAACCAACATAAGAAGCTAGAACAAGAGGATGAACTGTAATTAAGAACATAGATCTTACCTGATTAATTAGCTGACAAAAAATGGAATGATGAAAAAGAATCTTGATCGAAAACCCACCCTGGATGAAAGAAAGCTTGTATCAAAATCAAACTTCAAAATACGAAAAGACGCAAATGCACAAATAACCAAATCACCAAATTTGATCATCATGATTTTACCTAATTTGCTTATGGAAAATCCAATGAAGAAAACGAAAACTACCCTTGTTCTTGATCAATTTCTTGAAATCTGAATGAGCAACAACTCAATATAAACCATCAATTCAAACAAAAACTAAATATAAACCTTTTTTGAAATGAAAAAAATCACAAAATTTGATCATCATGATCTTACTTGATTTGCTGATCAAACATCCAATGAAGAAAACGAAAACCACTTTCTTGAAATCTGAATAAACAACAACTCAATATAAACCTTCAATTCAAACAACAACTCAAATATAAACCTTTTTTTTTTTTTTTTTTTTTTTAATTTTACCTGATTTCCCAATTTTTTTTTTCTGTTCATTGACTCTGAAATCCTCTTCATTGAATTCAATAAGTAAGCGTGCTGCTGAAAGTTTACTAGTTTTAGCTGTAGACTATTTTTGCAAATCCAACTACTGGTCCTGTGCCCGCTGCACGCCTAGCTGCCTGACAACGTGCACGTACGGCGACGTAGACCGGGACTCCAATCTTGATCCCTAGCCCTAATAGACAAGTAGCCATCCCCACCACTACATGCTCGGCTCCTGATAGGGTGGATCCCGACCCTCAGTCCCTGGTAAGTATCCTGGTGTAAAAACTTCCTCCATCTATGTTTAAAGAGAAAATAACAATTTAATTCAACTCTTATATTTGAGGTTTTATGCTAAATACTATATCTAAAACCATTACTAACTCTCCATTATAAAGAAACTTAAAACCGATGATTAACTTAACTAGTCAATATCTTTGTTATTCCGATTACATAATGTTCCCTCAGACCCTCAATAGATAAGCTATTCATTTTTCAATTTTGTCCCACTAATAAGTGACCTACGTCATTAAACAAGACGATATTTCTAAAATTATACTTTTAATTGATTATTGTTAGTAAATTTGATGGTCATATTTGTATTCAATATCTAGGTGTTTTAAAACCATAATTGGCTAGCTATTGTAAAAAACTTAAATTGTGGTTAACTTAACTAATCATTATACTATTATTATTCCCAATCATATAATACTCCTAATCAGGAACTAATTACTTTAAGCTATATGTTTCTTCAATTAATGACTAACACCACTTCCAATTAACTTGACTCTTTATCATTGTGATGATTTATGAAAAATAACAGACTTAGTTAACTATCCAATGTAAAGAAACTTAGAATGTGATTAAGTTAACTAATCAGTATATAATTAGTTTCCTACTGATCTTGATCATGAAATATTTGGTTACTAATACTACTAATAAACTTTAATTTTACTAACCAACCAAGGATAAATAACTAATCTATTAAAGAGCATAACAAAGAAAAGTTTCTTTCTCTTTTACAATATACCGGAGAAAAGTCGTTTCATTTATCAATTAATTTTTGCAATATATAGTTTTACCCACATTTGTGTATGTGATACCACATGCATCACATTTATTTTACCCACATTTGTATACACATATATAAGAGTTAAAAGATCTATCGGTTTAATATAACAAACTCAATAATTTTGTTACAATAAACTCAATAATTTTATATAGTATGAGAAGTGTTGTTATTCATTGTTGATTTTTCATAAATACAAATTTGAAAAGATAATTTATTTACAAAGGTTATGAAATAAATAGATTCCAAGGATTTCGCGTAAGTTATATAATAATGAATTGATTCTTTCTATTAACTTTTTAATCTTTTTTTAATATATTAGCAGATAAATATTACGTAAATCATTTCGTACTTTTATTGTTTTCATAACTATTTTAGTAATCAAGAATACATAACACTGTTTGGCTAACTTTTGCCTATGTAAGTGGTGGTCCAGATTTATCCTTCCAATAGGTAAGTCCATGGCCGTTGAATTTATCTATTATCCCGAATCATAAGATAACCATGTACGTTAAATTTCCAGATATAAAAAACACAAGAATAGGCAATCGAATCATTTCTCGCTCTTTTAATTTCTCTTCTCTTTTCAATATCACAACTACTTATCTGTTTCAAGTAATTCTTTTTCTGTTTCCATTTCCTCATCAAAATACCCAATGATTGATAGAAACCCACAATTTTACAGAGATCGTAAGAAAGTTTCACGCTAGACTATTAGTATTGTTAGCTAACATGGTAGGAAACGGCGTAAAAAGTAGAGTATGAATATAAAATAGGATTGTTACCATTTTATCGCAGAAAATGCGGCAGCCTATTTTAATGGTTGTTAGACTGACCATTCCTTATAATCAACCTGCATTTCTAAGATGTCGAACTGGTCAGATGACAGAAAAAAAATTCATTTTAACTGATCCTTTTTTGGAAACCTTCATTACTTATCGGCTAAAGAGAACACTATAAGTACAAAAATGTTTTCGTCATATATGTAATATGCATGTAGTAGTCGGTTAAAATTTCATTTAAATAGCAATTCTAAGAAAACCCAAACCCTAGAAAATACTTACAAGATTCATTGGCAAGGACAAATTGATTATTTTCAATAATCTACTTCAAGCTACTTGTAACATGATTACTGATTACATCATCTTTAGAAAGTCACAAACCCTCTATCAAAATCAAACCCAAAACCCTTAAAAAAAAGTAAATATCATATCATTAAGTTCTTCCTTCAATTTGTAACTGTGAAACCTAATTAACTAAAATCTAAAGTGAGACGAAGTAAGAAATTCCTGAAGTATTTCTAATTTTATTTAAATTACAAAATCTGACCGTACATAATTACTAAGAATTTTGCATAGCTACTTGATCCTAATTATTACTTTTATCATTGTACATTTATTAATGATGTTAATAAGATAAAGTTCACTACAATACTATTTGATAAGTGTTAATATTACTTTCGTTATGATTATTAGTCATCCTATTATCATTTATTGTTATTAACACTAATGGTCGAACTATTATCTTAATTACTTTTACAATTTAACTTCATTTCTAATTTAATAGGTAAATGGTTCTAATTACGAGAAAAGGTACTCTATTAGTTTCTAAATAAAATTTGGGATCTATCAGTTTACTAATAGAAGTAAGTCTTCCTAATATGAATGGTAATCCAAGCTTGTAGTTGGCCTGTCCAGGTTAGCAAGACCCAACGATGGTTTCCTACGAACAAAGACAACACAAACACACCAGAATTTCAAACCTCACTATTCTCCAGTGCTAGATTATCTAAGTATCATTCAATTGAGACTAACTAATTTCTAGTTATTTATAGAAATTTCTAACTTATACCACAATTGGTTTCAGCCTACAATTTTTACTTCATAATTATATACACGCAAAACAAGAAGCAAACAATCAACATATTTAACACATTAATCAATCAATTCAAAAATTATTTTAGTTCTTGATTGCTTTTAGTGATTAAGATTTATCTCACAAACCCAACCCAGTTCTAAACTAGTCTAACAATCTATCTGGCACTGGCTATTATCTATCGTTTCCCATGAAAGATCTAATAGTGAGCTCTGATACCAACTTTGTAGCGCCCCCTAAGCTAGCAGCTGACTAATCCAAGAGATTAACTGAATAAAGAGGCACTAAGAATCTAAATCATTTACTTAAACATTCAATTTAGAAATCTACTACAAAAACTTAACCCAAAATTAGCCCCGCTCTGAAATATATATACAAAAACTCCGCTCAAATGATACATATTCAATAGTGAGTAGATTTACAGATAGAATACAAATACAAAATAAACATAGCGAAAGCTAACTAACTAACGTAAATAATTCTTCGAAGCTTTCTTCGTCACATGCACATCTTGATGCCTCTCAAGGCGAAAGTGGGAAAGGGTGAGCACATCATCCCTAAAAGGGTGCCCGTAGGAATAACAACTAGCTTTCAAGTAAACATTAATATGATTCGAAGACAATGCAAGTTTTATCAAAAACGGTAATACACGGAAAGACAAGTAAACATAATGTAGAAACTTCTTCATAGACATTCATAAATAACAGTAAACATACATGTATGAGATGTGTCTTGCCGCACATAAGGGAAGAGTAATATTGATGCCAATTCCACACCGATTATTTAATATTGCGGTGTATCGCCCTAGCCATAGAATACTGATATCTATATAAAGGAAGAATAATATTGCGGTGTATCGCCCTAGCCGTGTAATATTGCGGTGTATCGCCCTAACCATAGAATATTGATATTGTGTCGGCACACATCTCATACCACACAAAGCACACAAAGATATGCATGAATTTCACAACACCAAGATTGATTTGTAAAACAATAATGAATACAAGAGAGTTCGTTATCGATTCCCACCTCTTTTGATGACAAGCCTCGTTTACCTCTAGATCCACGATCCACTGGTTCATCCTTTAAATCGATCGTTGTTAATAACTAACTGTTAATCACACAAGCACTCTAAAAGATTAGCCAAAAAGGCTCATACAAGGCTCATAACACAAACTAATACAATTCTCTAGTTATAGCTAAGTGAACTATCTAATGGTTTTAAGCCCAAGTTCACTAAACAGTCCCCATTAAACTAAGGCCCACTCTTAAATTGGATAAACTAACGGTCACTAACCATCCTTTCGGGTCAACCGACGGTCAACGTCTTAAGTCGGGTCAAAGTCCAGTCAAAAGTCAAGGTTAACTCGGTCCACCGTGTCAACTCAGGTCAAGACAGAAACTCGGTGAGTCCACACAACTCGACTCGGTTAGATATCCGAGTCGTGGTCAGTTAGGGTCGGTCAACTTCGACTAAGCCGAAAAGCTCAAGGCCAAAGCCTTGCACAGGCGAGCCATTGCTCAGGCCAAAGAGTACTAAAGCACCATCTTGGTGCAACACCTAACTTGCCAAGACTAAAAAGATGCAATACAAAGCATAACAAGATCAAATGCATTTCTAACTTCTCTTGCCAAGATACATAGTTTAAACATCTCTTCATTGATTCAAATCAAATACTATATTTCCATGACTCTATGAACCGCAACTCTAATAACACTTCCATATAAACAGTCTCATTGCATCATCATCATCACACTCCTAATATCACCAAAACTTGCATTCATGCAATTATAGCTTCACTTTGCCACATTCTCAGCATCATTATTTCAATATCCACTAGCTCTTGAATTCAACTCAAGTTGATTGCATCAACACATCTCAACACAATCCATTCTTCTTGTAAATCCTGCAACAACACCCGCTTCGACTAATACCACCTGTCATCCTTGTATCACCACAGACCTCCCTTATAAAGTATCATTCAAACCACCATATCTCAGCCACAACCATTTCAGAACTAGTTGCAATTCTATTCTACATGTAGCACTTCATTCATCTAACACAACACAATTAATCAAACCACCAATTGCTGATTTGAGCTCAAAAACATCCGAGCTGTAAACAAAACCATCTCCCATGTATTTCAACCTTGAGCTAGTCATTACAACCTCTGAAGCAGCGGCTACACTTCATATTCACAACAACATTGTCTTCATATCTCGTATTACTCTCACTTCCACTCTATTGACCACAACCATAGTGACCTAATCCGATTAACACTTCACAATATCACTACCAGCTTCAATTAACCTAGCAGTCATCTAAAACTTCATTCATTCAAGACAACCTCCCCTTCATATAATATCTTCAATCCACAACACCACCAGTTCAACTCCATTACTCCCAGAAATGCAGTAAATCACTAAACCGAACACAATTTCATCTCCACCATATACCCCATCACCTTTAATTCAAAATTAAACTCCACATCCCCTGTATCTCAACAAGACCTAAACTGCAGCCACTTCCAATTTTTTTTTCACCACAGACCCAACTCCAAATTAACTAACCCTAAATAAGATGAATCCTAATTTCCAAATCGACTTTCTACAAAAACTGCAATTAAACCTAATGCATGCGACTATGATTCAATTAAGAACAAACCCATTACTAATTGAACAAGCAACACATCAATTTTACACAAAACAGAGTTTAATAATGAAACCCTAATTTAAAACTCTGATTTACCTTTTTCTATTCGATTCAAAGATCGTAACAAAGATCACTAGGATAATCCAATAACAACCCCTCCATTCTTCATCCCGTGACGACACTTTTCCATCATCAGTTCAACACGAATCCTAACTCCAGAAACCCTAACTTCTTTTCACATCAACATCATCTTCTCCTTCTCCTGGAACTCAAACAACTTCAATTCAAACTTCATCTTCTTCGGTTCATCAAGCTAACTAATTTTCTATGAATAAATTACACGAAATAACTCAATTCTTCTGAACTGAGATCGACAGAGAAAGAAGAGAAAGAATAGGGGAGAAAGAAAGAAAATAGAAGAAGAAAGAAAGAAGAAGAAATAAAGAGAAAATCAGTTCTCTCGACACGTTTTGGAGAAGATAAGGCCAAGGTAAATGATAAAGGCACCCAGAAAAGGATAAGGGCAGCCAGGCGGTTTAGATGTAAAATGATTATTTCTCTTCATAATAATCCAGTGATATCTTCTTCATCCGGTGTCTGAATGACACGTTCGAGTAGTCTATCTCGCATAACTTTTCGAGCTCTATCCGATGATACTAGTTTCGAATCTAAATCGCTGTTAGATTAATTTATACTAATTAATGTTCGTCTCTAATTAATTGAGTCATTAGCGGTTAATTTGTCTCTTGACTGGTCTAATAGCGTTGACGAGCTTGAGGCTCGTTACAGTTGCCCCGCAAGGTAGACTAATGATATGCGTTCCACCGGCAGTCCTTACGGGGGATATGGATATTGTAAGCAGTTTTCGTTATAAAATACCCAATTTTAACAAACATAATATAGCATATGATAATTTGAATGCTTCATGCAGGAAACGATGACCAAAGCATATTTCCTTGAAAGAAACGGACGTCCTTTCAGATATTACGAATGCTACTTACTTATGAAGGACGCCTTCAACGAGTACAATCCGACGAGGTTATATATGCTTGCAGCCTTGCACCATAATAGATCTCGTAATCGCAATGATTAAACGAATGGAAGTAGCGGATGTCCCGTTGTAAACGCGTTGTATCGTTTGTTTTAGTTTGGTTAACATATGTTTATGATGTTAACCATGGTATTACTTATTGTGTGTTTCATCTTTCTTGCAATTAGGTCACGAACCCAATTAAGAATGACGAGTTTTATTATAAACTTCCTTATTGCCCGATCTTTGGTGAAATCAAATTCACTATCATTGTAGATTAGGATCCAAGAGGGTAAAGGAAACCAATACATTTTTAGGGGTTTCCATATTATGGGCCGACACAAAAAAATTTCTAAACTCGTCAATTAATGTTCATAAACACCCTCTACTGTTTGAAACACGCCTTGGATGATGGGAAATTACATGTCACCGACAAACCCTAGTAGAGAGACAAATCAAGTAAAAGACGGAAATTTTGAAACCTGTGTGTATGACAATGACATACTATTCGCCTGGTGAGTTTTTTTTTTAGAGTGGGTCGTAAGGAGGACTCATCCATTAATATCCTATAAAAGAAGTCCCCTGTATAGATAATTATTGACCACAACTCCCCACATCCAATTTAATCTCTACATCAAATCTTGAAATTATATTCAACAAGATGGATTATACATCTACCATCGAGGAGAGAAATTCATTCATAGCTTCATGGATCGCAGTAAGGTCTTTTCCAGTTGTAGAAGGAATTGAAAAGGATGAACATAACTTTTGGCCACGGGTACATGCCCATTTTGTTGCAAACTTTATGAATCCAAAGCAAAGAACAATTTTTGATCTAAGATGTCATGTCAAAAATACTGAGGCATGTTAGGATGTATGCTATCATCCAAGCCAAGCTGCTTAGAAGGATGACACCGGTTCCAGTACAAATAATATCGTAAGTTGTATTATGATTTCGTCCCATATTTGTAATACCTTATTTTTGAGGAGGTATTTAACGGTTTTATTGTAGAAAGTATGTAGGAATGGATGACGAAAGTACGCTTCCAAAAATAAAACGATATTAAATTTGAGTATTATGAGTGCTACCTTACTTTGAAGGAGGCCGTGGAGGAGTTCAACCCGTCGTGGATAACAAGGCACATGGGTTAATGTAACATCACTATGCTTCATGATTTTGTTGGTATACCTCTTGTAAACACTACCGGAGACTACTCGGCCTATAAGGTCACCGACCAGGTTTGAATGCTCGTAGCCATTTATTATCGTTGTATTTTTTTATCATATCGTCGTACGTGTACTAATTTTAAATTAATGAGGAAAATTAAAGTATGTTTGAATAGATTTAATTCTTACGATCATTGTATCCAAAATATATGTTTTGGGAATACATGTATACCATCATATTTAGTATTACTATTATTTTACCATGAATTAAGGGCAAATAACTAAAGTGTCTGACAGTTGGGTGTCTTTTTCATCGCTACATGAAAGGACTGTTACAAGGTCCTCTATAAAATAACTTTTTCGGCCATCAAGAAGAGGGTGCAAAACATAAGGTATTCAAATCCATCCAGTTACAATTTCTCCTGTAATATTGTTTCATCTCGTCGCTTTTATCCAAAACCTACAACAATGTTATTATGGCTAGGTATACCGTCGAAGAGGATGTTGCTATCACTCATGCTTGGGCAAGTGTTGTTACCCTTCCCGAGGTGGACCATCACCGGGTTCCGGCTAATACGGCTTGGAACAGCGTATTTGAAAATTACACAATTATTCCCAAATATTCATCAAAGAACAGCAGTTGCTGTAAAGGCTAGGCTCGGAGTAATAAAAAAGGGGGTGAGGGTTTACGTTCGATACCAGAAAGAAATTTATATGGCACATAACCAATCTCCTCTATGGACAGTTCAGAGGCTGGTAAGTAGTTTATCTTTTTACTCATACCACTTTTTTTTTGAATCTTCAACATGAACACTGGTAGGATTTTAAAAGTGTATTTTATCCTACGACTATGTCTAAACCGCAAGTGCACGGTGTCTTCAATGAAGACAGTGGCAAATACGGGTCGATCCCACAAGGACTTGTGGTGCTTGATTGATCAAAGGCTTCTAACTGATTTCCTAGCAAGTGTGTAACACAAATATGGAGTTGTCGAAGCGACTGAGTTTGTAGTGTGATTCTAAACTAAGGCAGAGATATAAAAGCACTAGGGTGTCGACTTCACCACCTAATCTGAGCTAATTCAGTTCACCTTCAATAACGTTCTCGTCCCTTGTAATGGCAAGGCTGCCATTCATCCAGGGTTTCTAAGGATGGTTTGTTATCAACCAAAGCAATTAGCTAATTCCTAGTATTAGTTGTCTTATCACAAGACAACTAATCACAAATCACTTTCATTACTTAGATGATCAAACTTATCCTAAGATGGATATCTAATCACAATTAGGGTATTTCTCCTAAGCACTAGCTGTCTTCTCAGGGTACAACTAGTCTGGGGATCAATAACAGACAATGAAGTGTGAATTGCAATACATTTACATAGTGATAACCTGACTACAGTGCATACATGGTATGCACTGTGAAAGTTAAAATGCAAGGTATTCTGATTATATATCCTAAAGTATATAGCACAATCAAGAACAATTATCAAAATATAAACTACAATTATCAACAGATTATGGGTTTCATCTCAACCCTAGAAATTTGAACTAAAACATGATACAAAACAAACAAAGAACAAAATAAATCCTAATTGACAGCTCTGGCTAATCCAGGCGTAACCCATTTCATCTTCTTCACTCCCTATTTATACAAGCAGAGCAAACCCTAAAACAGCAAACCCTAATTTCATTTAAAAACATAAATTAAATGGAAACTTCTCTCACCCATGTCGCTCCAACTGCTCCCTCCTCGTCAATCGGTTTCGCATCGGCTACTCTAGCTTCCCCCTTGATGTATCAATAAAAACCCTAACCTATCTCTGTCTAGTTCTCTCTTAGCTCCTAGGAGAGAAGCTACAAAAGGACTAGAAAGTGATGAGGTGAGGTGGTGCGA
Organism: Papaver armeniacum; assembly: GCA_023531295.1. NCBI lineage: Eukaryota > Viridiplantae > Streptophyta > Magnoliopsida > Ranunculales > Papaveraceae > Papaver > Papaver armeniacum. The sequence continues at coordinate 69,722 of JAJJWW010012579.1, forward strand.
CTTGGGTTGTCGGGGAGATGGTAGAGTTGGTGGAGAAGGTGGTGGTCGGGTGAAGAAATGGAGGAGTGCAGCTCGGGCTCGGGATTTTTGCAGGGGTTGTTCGAGAAGAAAGAGAAAGTGAGAGGAGGAATGGGTCGATCGAATAGGGGTATAGGTGTATGGGTCGCTTGGTGTTGACGGGTGCATCTAGGTTTGATGAGAAGGGCCTAGCGAGCGTAGGATTTAGCCGGGAAGATCCGAACGGACAAGAATGGTAGCCGGTCTCGGTGTGATCTCGGGTGTTGTACGGGATCATCGAGATATAGATGTAAACGATGGAGCGACCGTTGGATGTAGCCGGGCGAGATCTTGGCTCGAGTGGCGGGCTCGGATCCGGGTCGTGGGTAGCTCTAGCCCATGTCTTCCTTTGTTGGGTTGCAAACGATTCGCGCGCGGGCTTTGGCTATCTCGCTCCATAGATGCTCGACTCCAATTCTTCGCTCCTTGGCTCCTCAGATTCTCCGAGCTTTATTTATTACCTAAAAACACAAAATTAATTAATACAAATATTTATTCTTGAAAAACAAAGAAAACACGAGAATTTGGGATAATATCTCGATTCTTGAGCACAAAAGATGAGTAAAATGCCAATAAAAAGGTGTATAAATATGCACTATTTGGCACTCATCAAATACCCCCAAACACGAATTTTACTTGTCCTCAAGTGAAACAGAAATTACGAAATCCTAACTATACCCCTGTCGCAGCAGTCTCTCGAATGCATTTAGCATATGCACTAAGCCTTTAAACCGCTAGGTGTCCCTAGTGGACGAAGTTGTAGTCTCGTGAGGGTTTACAAGAGGTGTACCCACAAAACCTTCTCCAACTTCGTAGTGTAAAAGAGTCTCAAGCCTCCAAGAAGCTATGAGGACATAGAGTTTCGCATGCTAGTAATAGAAGTTAGAACTATCGAAGAACGCATTCTCATCCTTAAGTGCCGAGCGAGAAGTAACCATACCATATGAAAGAATTCGGATTCGATTGTGATCATAAGTCTCAACTTCGCCTCACCATTAGGGTTTTATGATAATTGCACTCAAAAAGATCGCTTTTTAGTCTCTCATGTGTGCAAAGGAATAAAGAGAGAAATCCCGCACACGTTGTAGGTAAGAAGGATAACCTTCCGAAATAAAATCTGAGACTCCATGAAGTGTGGATAAAAAGAATCTTTTTCTGATGATCTCTAAGGAAGGAAATCAACCATTAGCAAGGGTGGGAGTACTCACTCACTTCTCACCCGATCGGCAATTAATATCACTCTCTCATAAGAAACCATAGAAACGTCTTCAATCTTCGGTCTTCGGTCTTCAACTATTGATGACGAACTTCTGAACTTCACAAAAACTTAATAATTTTTTTTTTTTAAGTTACAATAAAACGATAAACTCAATTTTTCACTTACTTCATTAATTCTCATCTTATTTTCTTTTAACATTTGCACATAAACCTTGGACTATATCAATTTTTCTTTCAATATTCTCGATTCTGCTCCTAGGTTCTGACGATGATGTGTTTCTATGGGTCTTGCTGATCGAGAGAGAGAGAGATGCTAACCGCAAATCGATATTTAGAAGGAGTTTTCATCTTTAGACGTCACCCTCATGATTGACGGAATTAGCACTCAAGAGATCAAAAGTAGTCTTGAAAGTGGTGCGAAGTTGGGTAGCTCACCATTCCTACCCGAATTGACGTACGGTGACACACACTCTAAAAGCTTTTCTAGAAAGTCACAAAGAGTGAAGGTCGGTACTCGCTTGATGTAAAATGGGTAGTCTCCACTATGGGTGATCACAATTCTACTACCGAATATCTAAACAAAGACCTAATTCGCCCTCCTGGTATGGTTAAATCCAACTTTAACGCTCTAATCAACTAAGAAACCCGATTGTGTTCTCCCGCACTTCCAACTGTTATTTCTCGATTCTCTATGTAAACATGCTAGTGACTCTAAAATCTCTAAAAGTTGGAGGTTTTTTATTTGCAAAAAGTTTGAATTTTTAGATTTTTTTTTTTTTTTTTTTTTTTTTTTTTGAAAATAAAAGTTAAAAATAAAAGACTAAAAACTCTAAATGCAAACTAAAAACTCTAAATGCAAATGCACCCCCAAACCTAAATCAAACATTGTCCTCAATGTGTCACAGATAGGAAAAATTTAAACAGTCACGTACCGAGAGAACTATGCTGATAAGATAAAAAGGGAAGAGATTACCTGGATGTCGGCGGGAGCAAGGTTGAGCTTCATTCGTCAAGGCAAAATCCAACATTCTCAGTGGTGATTATATCGGATTAGCACAAAAAATGCACAAGAAGACTCAACCGATTCAAGAAAGAAAAAAAAATTAACAAGTCCTACAAAAATTTACTAACAGTCTAAAGAGTTGAGGGTCAACCCAATAGAAAATATATACAAACATCAACAGCCTTACACAGATATAACAAGAGAGTGCAAGTAAGATGCAGATGTGAATGAGTTTCCCCAAACCTAAACTTGTGAACAGGTGTGTTTGTGAGAACAAAATCTTGCAATTTTAAAGGTACATCATGCAAAAGGTCTAACTCAAAATGAGTTTTGCTAATTACAAAAGACATACACATTCCAACCGTGGCTCCTTAAGAGTGTTATACTTTGATGCAAAATAGTCCAAGAGGACTTGGGAAGCACAAAGCTCTAGGCCTAAGTTAGGCATTTTTAGAAAAGTTGGTTTTGCAATTTTGTTACAAACTACACCTAGGTTGGGTGAAGGAGTTTCAATTTGTGACTCAGGAGAGAGGTTAGGTACATCTAAGTTATTTTCATGTATAAAATCATTTGCACCGTCACACTCTTTCCTAAGGTCAGGAGTGGGTAAATCATGGTCTTTTTCACAGGACAATGGCACAGGTTCCACATCAATATCACATGCATGAATATCAGAAGAAGCATCATTCATAGGGTTCACAGGAGAGACACTTAATGTCATTTGAACCTAAAAATTCTATTACATTTTCAAAATACACATGCACTTCATATTCATCATCATCATCATCATCATAAAAATCCATCTCTCCATTCAAAATTGTAGCATTTTTAGTGTACTCATCTACCTCTAGATTAGGTTCATATTCAATGTTAGTTGTATGAGTAAGACTAGAAACACTATTTTCAATCCTATCATTTTGTAACTCAATCAGGTTCCTTTGAAGAATCATCTTGAGTTGTTCCATTGAAGGAGAGTCTTCACTAGTGGGTATGCATTCCTCATATGGATATTCATTGTATGGTTGTGCATGAGGTTCACTAGAGAAGGGAAATTCAGACATGTTGCTATATGGATGGTCATGCATTGCTTTCATTTCAAGCCTAGCATTTTGCTCCATGAGTGTTTCCATTGCTGATTGCAAACTAGAGTTGGGGGAGTATAAAATTGTTCATCTCCCCATGTGGTGAATGATGCATGTGTGCAGGTTGATTATGGTCCCAATAGTCACTTCTAGACACTTCGTACGTTGGATTATCATGGTTTTCCCTAGACTGTCTAAAAGCATGCAAAATATAACAGTACTCAGCAGGGTGGTCTAAGCCACACATAAGGTGCAAGCATGCATTTCATATTGCCTAGAAAAACTAGATTCGATGATTGCCTTTCTAAAGCAAAGATTGTATGACTAAAGCAGATAGTCGAGCCTCTAATTGATCTAAAAGTGATGACGGGTATGAGAAAATTGTTCATTTTCAACTTTGTGGTGGATGATGTATGTGATCATAAGGATTAGGTATGTGAGATTAGGGCCCCGAGAAGGTCCATAAAATTCCCTAAAGTCACTATGGTATGGGTGTTCATCCCGTGAAAGGTGCCCGTAAGCAAGCTCTCTAAGGGATTTATTTGTTCCATCCCCAGATGCAGACCAAAATCTCGACATGGTCTAGCTCTCAAATTGAACTCAAAGCCCAGTGAAGTGGACTAAGTTTGGTTTATTGGGTTTTTGGTTTGTTGGGTTTCATTTGGTTTGTGTAGGAAAGTTTGGTTTATGTGGGTTTTGGTTTGGTTTTGTTGGGTTTTGGTTTATTTGGGAATGTTCAGCCCAGTTGCTATTTGAAATTGTTAAGCCCAGAGGTGGATTGATTGTGAGCAGCCCAGGTTAATACACAGCCCAGCAGATGTGGGCTCAGGTTAGCTTAAGCCCAGCAGCAGAATTAAGCCCAGCAGAAAGGCTTATGTGGGCACAGCTTGGTTATGTGTAAACCAGCTATGTGAGCAGAGAAAGTTGCACAGCCCAGTAGAAAGACACATCCCAGTGAATTGCAAAGCCTAGTTGGAACAGGCTTATGTGGGCTTCAAAATGTACAGCCCAGGTTATGGGCAGTGGGCTTAAAGCTTTGTGCTCAGCCCAGCAGATGGGGCTTAGTCTATCAGTTGGCTACCAGTTCAAGGCAATACAAGCTCAAGGTACACAGGTGCACATTCACACAGAGAGCAATCATTCGCCTTTGGGATTATCGTGGTGTCATGCTCAGTTACACAGTGGGAGTATTTGGCTCGGGTTACACATGAACAATACAGATCGGCACAAGTTCATACACAAATCACCGATATAGCTTTCTACAATCACCACGGATATAGCTTTCATACACAGGTAAGCCGAGTAACAAAGACAGAGGTTATGCTCCGCTGCACTATGCACACAACTCAACAAGGTCACAGGGTAGCTCCACACTTGCTGCTTCAGGGGGCTAGCAAGGGGCTGGATTATCATGCACAGGGTAGTGCAGGGCTTGCTTTCAAGTGTGGTTTCTAGCTCACTGTGTTTCTGCCTAACTAGGCTATGGGATTGTGGCTTACGCTTTGAAGCTTCGTGGGCCGTTTATGCACCATGCATTCATACACCAATGCAAAAGGCTATGCTCAGCCTGGCTCACCAAGTTACACAGATTTACAGAGCAAATGGCTCACTAAGGTTTACAAGTCGAGTGAACTCAGTGGCTCATGCAACTCAGGTATGAAAACGCCTAACACATTTTTATCATGCAATCAAAACTCGCTTTACTCAAGCTCACAGCTTGTGGCACCGCAGCCTAAGGGCAATGCAAGGCAAGGTTTCACAAGGCACACAGTTCACACAGTGACACTTCCTCACGTAATCGAGAACACAGAAAGATTGGCAGCTTATGTGCTTTTCCTTGGTCTGCCTCGGGTTAGCCACAAAAGACAGTAGCTAAATTCCACAGCCTCAACTCACAGCCAAATGGAGTTTGGCTCAGAGCAGATGGAAGCTAAGGTCACAGGGGAATGAGCAACTACTAGATGCAAGTGGTGACACAGTCAACAGAGTCTGCAGACTAACAAATGGGAAGGCAACTAGCTCGGCTTGCTCTACTTTTCAGTGGATATGCTCACAACAGGTCTCAGTTGCACACTCAAAGAAAGGAAGTGGTTCAACAGGCCAGCAAGGGTTACATGGCATACAATACAGTGCGCAGAGCAATACAGGGTGCAGAGCAATACAGGCAGATGTTTGTACTTGTTGTGGCTCAAACTCACAGCAGCCAGGGCGGAGTTGATCACAAGCCTTATCAAGGCCAAGGGTTCTCGTGTCAAAGAAGCAGATCACTTAAGCATGCTTAGCTAACATGGTTCAGCTAACAGGGTTCTCAAACATACACAACTATCATGCTCACAAATTGACTACCAAGAAGCCACTTACCTCGAATTGCGGTTTGCTCGGGGCTTTGCACCTTTTCTCCGACTCCTTGGGCTTGCTCAAGAAGATAGCAAGCACAATAGCACAAGTAGATCAAGCACTGTTAACTCGGAGAGAAGCCTTAGTTCTCAAAATGTGCAGGCTAAGCAAAAGGAGATGAATATCAAGTGTCTTTGCACCGGCAAAGACTGAGTTAATGCAATGCAAGTAGACCGAGCTTAAGCCGGGCCGGATGTTGACCGAGATAATTGACCGACACAGGAGTTAATATGCGTGGCAATGATATTTATGCGATTATAGCTACAACTACAAGGCTAAATAGGATCATGGGATAGATTACGAGGATGCTAACAAGATGCAGAGATATTACAGGATGGTTACACTAAATGATATTACTAGGTAAAGATGCAGATATGCAAATATGATGAACTAACTAAGATGCAATGAAGATGCAAACAATAAGAAAACTAACAGCTACACTATACTGATAAAGGATTAAAAGCAAATAACTCAAGACAAATATGCACAGGGTCAAAGTTAGGTGAAGAAAAATTACTGACTAAAACAATAATGTAAAGCAAATATGTACAAGGGGATATGAACTCAGAAAGACAAGCACAAAAATCAAATAGGCACACTCAAGTCCCCTAAGAACGGCGCCAAAAACTTGGTAGGATTTTAAAAGTGTATTTTATCCTACGACTATGTCTAAACCGCAGTGCACGGTGTCTTCAATGAAGACAAGTGGCAAATACGGTCGATCCCACAAGGACTTGTGGTGCTTGATTGATCAAAGGCTTCTAACCGATTTCCTAGCAAGTGTGTAACACAAATATGGAGTTGTCGAAGCGACCGAGTTTGTAGTGTGATTCTAAACTAAGGCGAGAGATATAAAAGCACTAGGGTGTCGACTTCACCACCTAATCTGAGCTAATTCGGTTCACCTTCAATAACGTTTCGTCCCTTGTAATGGCAAGGCCGCCATTCATCCGTGGTTTCTAAGGATGGTTTGTTATCAACCAAAGCAATTAGCTAATTCCTAGTATTAGTTGTCTTATCACAAAGACAACTAATCACAAATCACTTTCATTACTTAGATGATCAAACTTATCCTAAGATGGATATCTAATCACAATTAGGTATTTCTCCTAAGCACTAGCCGTGTCTTCTCGTGGTACAACTAGTCCGGGGATCAATAACAGAACAATGAAGTGTGAATTGCAATACATTTACATAGTGATAATTTGACTACGGTGCATACATGGTATGCACCGTGAAAGCAAAATGCAAGGTATTCGATTATATATCCTAAAGTATATAGCACAATCAAGAACAATTATCAAAATATAAACTACAATTATCAATGATTATGGGTTTCATCTCAACCCTAGAAATTTGAACTAAAACATGATACAAAACAAACAAAGAACAAAATAAATCCTAATTGATGACTCTCCGCTAATCCAGGCGTAACCCATTTCATCTTCTTCACTCCCTATTTATACAAGCAGAGCAAACCCTAAAACAGCAAACCCTAATTTCATTTAAAAACATAAATTAAATGGAAACTTCTCTCACCCATGTCGCTCCAATCGCTCCCTCTTCACAATCGGGCGCGCATCGGCTACTCTAGCTTCCCTTGATGTATCAATAAAAACCTAACCTATCTCTGTCTAGTTCTCTCTTAGCTCCTAGGAGAGAAGCTACAAAAGGACTAGAAAGTGATGAGGTGAGGTGGTGCGACTTGGGCTGTCGGGAGATGGTAGAGTTGGTGGAGAAGGTGGCTGGTGGGTGAAGAAATGGAGGAGCAGTGAGCTCGCTCCGGGTTTTGCGGAGGGGTTGTTCGAGAAGAAAGAGAAAGTGAGAGGAGGAATGGGTCGATCGAATAGGGGTATAGGTGTATGGGTCGCCGGTGTTGCACGGTGCATCTAGGTTTGATGAGAAGGGCCTAGCGAGCGTAGGATTTAGCTGGGAAGATCTGAACGGACAAGAATGGTAGCCGGTCTCGGTGTGATCTGGTGTTGTACGGGATCATCGAGATATAGATGTAAACGATGGAGCGACCGTTGGATGTAGCCAGCGAGATCTTGACGGCTGGAGTGAGTGAGCGGGCTCGGATCCGGTCGTGGGTAGCTCTAGCCCATGTCTTCCTTGTTGGGTTGCAACCGATTCGCGCGCGGCTTTGGCTATCTCGCTCCATAGATGCTCGACTCCAATTCTTCGCTCCTTGGCTCCTCGATTCTCCGAGCTTTATTTATTACCTAAAAACACAAAATTAATTAATACAAATATTTATTCTTGAAAACAAAGAAAACACAGAATCTGGGATAATATCTGATTCTTGAGCACAAAAGATGAGTAAAATGCCAATAAAAAGGTGTATAAATATGCACTATTTGGCACTCATCAAACACTAAATTAGTTATGAACCATTTATCTAAAGGAGCGATATGCAAATTGGAAATACGCTCATGATACAGGCAAAGATTTCATGTTTTACCAATGCTACTTAATCATGAAGGATAACATCCCCCAACTAAACATGATACAACCCCACCGAATCCTCCGCAACATGGGGACGAAGATTAACAAAACCGCATCAACACCATGATATTAATTTAATGGTTTTGTGGGCAAACCTCTTTGTAAACCCTCACGAGACAAAACTCGTCCGTTATGGCCACATAACGGTTTAAATGCTAGATATCTTTGGTAAAAGTTAGCTAAATTTACTTTTGAAAAATCTTTTAGCGATCTCTAACCATTCCATCAATGTAACAAAGATCAATTTATTCATAATGGTATTTGTTTATCAATTTATTCATCATGATATCTTTCGTAATAATATCATCATGGGTCCCCCTATGTTTGGTTTCACCACACAAACTTCTTTTCAGTCAGATAATTGATAATTTGGGAAGACACGAAATTGGGTCGATGCAATGTAGGGGTTACCGATAAATAGTAAGGGTCGCTATATAAACAGTAAGTGTCCCTTGCTAAAAGTAAAGGACTTTTGGATAAAGATTCGTGGGTGGTTAATAATTTGAGTACTGTCTTTATTATTATCTCTGGATTCATTTCCATCATGAATTTTCATATGTGTTGATGCATTATTTTGAGTGATCAAATCATGATTCACAGTTTTCTTCTGTTTCCAAACCTGTACTAAGACAACATATGTACAAGTTGATTTAACCCCAACAAGGGTCATTGTACCATCTCTTCTTGCCCGAGATAGGTCTTTCCTTGTCCTCCAAAAGGTGTTTTAAACACTAAAGGGCGTATGTGAACATGAAAAGTGTGTTTTAAATTGAGAAGGCTTGTCGGTGAAAAGCGACTAGTGTGTGTAAAAAGTTTTCTTTTATTACGAGTGAATTGGATGTGTTTTAACAATTTCCACGCAAATTATTAATTTGGATCCTATAAATATCCAGGTTTACCCAAAGGTACTTCTCACCCACCGAGTACTTGGAAATCGGATTATCTGCCTCCAAACAACATAGACTTGGGAAAACTTCTCACGGCTTTCTACCCCTCAATTAACTCATTGTACGTACACAACAATGGGATCATTTGATTCGTCTGAAGATTTGCAAATCACAAAAACATGGTACAAAGAATCTCGAGTAGCAGACCGCTCGCCGGTAATGCCGGAGCCCGAAACCTTTTGGGCGAAAATATACAACCAATATATACGAGATTATGGGAATCCAAACAAGAAGTCTTCAACGATTCATGATAGGTACCGGATTATACAAAAGCCATTTGCGATTTTATATCTATTCAACAACGACTCACCAAGCACGACCGTATTAGAATGTCATCCCGACATTTTGTAAGTGTTGTTTAATTTATTCCGTCCATTGGTTAATTAATTGGTTCTAAAATTGCTGAGTATATTTTCACTGTGTTTTTGTAGCAAGAATTGGTTAAAGCGGGGTATTTAGAGGAAAAAGGTGAGGCATTCACATTCGATGAATGCTATAATTTCATGGTATCCAAAATCCCAGAGTATGGATCATATGGGCAATTCATCGACTTCATCGAGTGAAGTCTAAAACTGGAATCTATGTTTGTAACTACTTTGTGGGTTAGTATGTTATCAACCCTCACGAGACTAAACTCGTCCGTTAGGGTCACCTAAGGGTTTAAAGGCTTGTTTCACGTGCTAAGTGTAACCGTGATTCCTACGAAAGTGAGTTAGGTTATTAATTACGTTGTTCTAATGTAATACGATGTTAAACATGAAAGTCGTTATTTTAATAGTTGTCTGTTACGTCATTGCAATAAGTAAGAAAACACATTACATAATAAAAATCCAACGATTTCAAACGAACAATATTAACCACTCATAAACATCTCACGAGAACAACATTCAATTTTATATGCGATTTTACCAAAAAAATAATTGGCCACGAAATGCCTAAAAGGCTTCCCTTGTGCCGCTTCATACATTGACATCGCCTGAGCACGATTACCATTTGCAAGAACGCGATACTGCCTAAAACGACCACAAATCCTTTTCATCATGCTAACACGGTGTTGGATACGTATGGCGGAATACCTAACGCTTCCATTCCCAATTTGAATCAAAAAGTATTCCCTCACTCGAATCCAAAACGCCATACCCGCCGGAGGATTTTCTGTATCATGATCCATATCCGCAACCTTACAATAACTAATCACAAGAGCGGTATCTTCATGCATCGAAAAACGAGGCATCGTGAGTGATTAATGTCGTGGAAATAAGATATGAAACTTTTATAATTTGGGATTGAAAAAACTTTATCTTTTGGTTGAGTTTACAGAGCATTACACCTTCGCAGATAATTGATTTGTGAGGCGTTTATCACAAATTTATACTAAAACTCTCGGATGGGTTTAAATGTAATTTTGAAATTCTTCAAAGGAATAAATTATAAATATTGGAAACTTTGCTGCATGAGTACGTATCATTGGTCGGGCATTATTTTGCATGTCATCTTCTGTAGCTTGATATGATTTTGTAATCTGGGTAATGGTTAAATAGAAAATGACCTTTGAAAGAGGAGGCAGCTAAAGACTGTTGTACACTATTACATATTAGATGTGTAATAGTAGTCTCTGACATCTACAATTATCACTCGTCACATTGTGTTTTCATAACACGCCTCATTGAGTTGTCCACCACTTGTATGTCAGACAAAAGTGTAAAGATAGGCATTGAATTATGCAGCTTTCCATTTTGATTTATTATCATACACGTGGACTGGAATAAGGGGATTTGGGATCTGGTGGTTGGGGAGTTTACCGACTTAAGTTGAAATATTCACGAATGGGAGTTTTCCAAGAAGTGTGTCCCTAACTTGAGGTCCTAAAACAATCATACATAAACAAACCCAAATAAACGTTAACATGCATAAACAACATAAAAATACATAAAACATAAACATTACATCGACCGCGCCTCATTGAATTAATTAAACACGGGATTAAACATTACATCATAAACACATAAAATAACACGACATATTAAAGAGCAATAGACTGTTTAATTATTCGGCCCATTCCACCAAATTACACCTGTGACATTGCCAGAATTATGTTTACCATAGGTGTTGTTATATTTAGAACGATGTAGTTTCATAAAAACCTACATCCGGCACCGGGCATGACGCCCCATTTTCATGTTCAACCCTAATCATACCTTTCTCTTTGAAGTTTTTGCAGAGTACGTTAATATTTTTATCATCTTTGGACTTGATTGCATCTTCTAACCATTGAGCCTCTTCACGACAATTATCGAACTGGCATCGAAGGTACCTACTTTTTCCAGTTCCGCTTCTAATAACAATTTGATTCCTGGACAACCTCTCTGCATAAGGGGCACTTGGAATACATCCAAGGGCATTGCATGGCTGAATGGTCTTCAAGGAAACAGAGCGGACAAATGTGGTTTGCTTCTACACACACAATTTGTTTTCCCTTGCGATTAGAATTCATTTTTATCCGGCTAAATTCGAAGAAGCGTTTTATGTTTGATGGTGTGTTTCTTTGAATGTATTTATAAGAAAAAATAATTATTATTTATAAATGAAATTCCCCTTAAAAAATCTTGTCGTTATAGTGTGTTGATAAGGATAACAAGATTTTTATCAGAAGTATCGTTATCCAAAACAGTGTCTGGATGACTTAATGGCAACTGCATAAGCCGAGTAGTACGAGTGTTTTTATCTACATAACTGGGCTATGTTCAACCAGAGCTCTATTTAAGAAAGTATACGAAAATAACTCGGCGTTTAACATTACAGTGTAAACCGTGTGTAGGAAAAAAAGTCAAACAAATATTTAACAGCCACGCAGTTTGTAACCGCGTATAAAGAATACGCAGATTCAATATGCGTGTCACGCAGGTTCAAACTGCGTTCAGAAGAATATTTCGTGGATTTTTTTATCATACGCAGTTTGTAACTGCGTTTTATGCTTTTTCCATACGCAGTTTCAAACTGCGTACCTTGGGTACTTCCAACTTGGATCCAAGCTGAACGCAACACTCGTTCTGGATGTGGGCGACTGTTCACAGATTTACGACACATCTATGGTGCCTAAAGTGGGATCTTGGATCCCACTAGAGCTAGCCTAATGACTACAAAAGCTCTAACTCAGAGGATGAGTTGATTAATTAATGTACCCTTAATATCTTGATCATTATTATTTCTATATGAAAACAGGAAAAATCTGGCTTATTTCCAGCTTTTGTCTTCCACAATATTTATTATTCATATACATCCGTAACCACCACCATCAGGTCCTCCGAAGAATATCACATTGGTGCAGAAGCTCTCAAATCGATCAAAATATAAATCGTAATTGAAGCTACTAAAATTTCATTCATACTGTATTTGATTATTTTAAATATCCATCTCCGAAGTATAAAATCTGATTATTATGAAGAAACAGTAAAACTCTATTTCAGTTTTTGTCTTCCACAATATTCATGCAAACTATAAATTAACATTTGTTATCGATGCCACCACCAGGTCCTCCAAAGTGAATCTGATTGCCCTTTTCGTAATATTGTGTACGGTAAAGCACACTACAATCATTTATAGATTGAAGCTTATGCTTATCAGGTTTTAAAGCATGATCATCCCTGTCTTTATATTGGAGTTCTATGAAAGAACCGCTGAATTTAGTATACGGCCCTGCATAATTACCACTAGCCATTGGTGGAAGGACTCCATCTTTGCCAGCCTTTACGCGACCTCCCCAGTATATATTATCAACACTACCTGGCTTAAAAAGTGGGAATAGTTCATTCGGCCAGTATCCCATTCTAATATTATCTTGTAGGATCAACCACCATCTCCCTGTTTCACGTTCCTGTAATGCAAGACACCTTATGTTTTAGTTTAGGGTGTCTCCTAATTAACTAGATTATGAACTAGCCAATAGCCAACTAAATGAAATACGTACCAAAGATATTTCCACTGTTATGTCAAATTGTGTGCGCCCTGGGAACGATGACTTGGGGAAGGGCATGAAAGGAGTATATTTAGGATCAACTTGAACATAACCAGAGCAAAGATAATTGTAACAACCTGTCTTGTGACCTCCATCACCCTAAAGACAGTATCAGACAACCAATAAAGATCAAAAACGGAAAGGTAAATTAAAATTAAAATTAAAATGGTAATGTAAATGTGATATGTATACTTACCGTCCAATACACAAACCCTCGAGTTAAATTGTCATTGTACAACTGTGGATTTACCTGAAATCAATCAATTCAATCAAGTTTTTAAAACACCAACGTTTTTGCTAAGCAAAATTGTTAAATCGAACTCCCCAAAAAATCTTGCATGGGCATGATATGACTATATAGGCGGAACCAAATTAAGCAAGTTCCAGCCACCCCAAGAAACCCCCAAATGGTCTTTGTTTCTGTACCATGGTTATGGGTCAACTTACCATCCATCCAAATTTGATTGCGTTGACTTGTTCTTGTGGTCCCGCTCTGAGTGCAATTTCTGCTGAACTGAATTGGTCCGGCTCTACTTTGGGACTCCAAATATTAACTATTCCTCTACCTCCATTGAACTTTTGGCCTGCTATAGAGAGGGTAAATCCAGCTCTCTGATTATTAACAATTTTGAAAAGCAAAAACATTAGTTCAGCTGCTTCAAAAAATGAAAAATGAAAACTAGAAAATAATCTGATTCTCAATTCTGAGCAAATAAAAAAAAAACATGACTGCTAAAAGGGGTATCAATTTATTTAGGGTTTCAAAGGCGTATGATGTTGTCTTATTTGGAATTTTGTACAACCCCAAATAAAATTGGTACCCGAAAATAAGGATAAGGATACATACAAATTGTTTATCAGCACGAGCCTCCGGCGATGTCAGTGGAGAAGATAATGACTTAGCTCTGATTAAATCTTCTTTAGTTGTCCTGCGGATAGGAACTGTTCCTTTTGGGCACCCCTCAATTCGGCTAAGAAGTGTTATATTCGATTTGATGGGCAGTGATTCAATATTGTTAATCTGAACATAAAAATAGAATTTAACAACTACAGGAAAATATTTCGCTTTGGGCTGAGCAAATTTGATCTAGCATCACCACAATCAACCATTTTACAGATAAATTATACTCGCCAATAAACAATTGATTCTTAAGTAAAGTTTTAGGATACACTTTGAGAAAATAGTTTGAAGACAGAATTAAAGAGTAACTTTTTATTCTAGTATCCAAGCATGCTACGCACAATAATAAAGGAGTTTTGATTCTAAGAAATAATATTTTTTTGTCTTAGAGATTAGAATCTTACCGGAATAGTTTTGTTTTTTTTTTACCAAGGGGTGATCAAAAGCAGCTTGTTTGTGGAATTCAATACAATCATAAATATCACCCCAGTGAGTCTTTCACCATGCATATATGACAAACATAATAATGTTAGTCTCAGGATTAACAAAAACAAAATCAGGATTTTTGACAGAGTTGCGGGGCTTCTAAATCTTTCAAAAATAAATACTACTCACAATTATTGTTTTCGTGGGAAGTTTATTTAGACTCTTGAGCTGTGCTTCTAGCTGCAAGTCCTCTTCTATGGACAAAGTCGGCATACGTCCCCCCTCCGCTAGTAATATTACATGATAACTGATAACTAGTACTGCTAACAAGCTTATGCCTAAAACTGTGGATTTACCTGAAATTAATCAATTCAATCAAGTTTTTAAAAAATTGCTAAGCAAAATTGTTAAATCAAACTCCCCAAAAATCTTGCATGGGCATGATATGACTATATAGGCGGAACCAAAGCAAGTCCCAGCCACCCCAAGAAACCCCCAAATGGCCTTTGTTTCTGTACCATGGTTATGGGTCAACTTACCATCCATCCAAATTTGATTGCGTTGACTTGTTCTTGTGGTCCCGCTCTGAGTGCAATTTCTGCTGAACTGAATTGGTCTGACTCTACTTTGGGACTCCAAATATTAACTATTCCTTTGCCCCCATTGAACTTTTGGCCTTCTATTGAGAGAGTAAATCCAGCTCTCTGATTATTAACATTTTTGGAAAGCAAATACATTAGTAATTCTTAGTTGCTTCGAAAAATAACATGGCTGCTAAAAGGGGTATCAATTTATTTAGGTCTGTATCATTCCAAAGGTGTATGATGTTTTGTTTTATTTGGAATTTGGAACAACCCCAAATAAATTGGACCCCTGTTAGCAATCTTGGAAAATAAGGGCTAGGATACATACGAATTGTTTATCAGCACGATCCTCCGACAATGTTAGTGGAGAAGGTAATAACTTGGCTCTGATTAAATCTTCTTTAGTTGTCCTGCGTATGGGAACTGTTCCTTTTGGGCACCCCTCAATTCGGCTAAGCAGTGTTATATTCGATTTGGTGCGCAATGATTCATTGTTAATCTGAACATAAAAATAAAGGAAAATATTATAAAGTTAGTTTAAACAATAATAAAGTTAAGAAAAATATTTTTAATCCATTTTATAGATTAATTATACTCAATAATAAATAATTGATTCTTAATCAAAGTTTCTGGGTACACTTTTAGAAGTTAGTTTGACGAGACAATTCAAGAGTAACTTTTACAAGCATATTATTTCTGCGTCTAGTATCCAAGCATATTATGCACGGTAATAAAGAAATTTTGATTCTCAAAAAGAATTTTATGTCAAGAGATCAGAATCTTACCGGAAAGGTTTTGTCCTTTTTTACCAAAGGGTGATCAAAAGCAGGTCGGTCGTGGAATTCAATACAATCATAAGTATCACCCCAGTGAGTCTTTCACCATGCATATGACAAACAAAACAAGACAATATGATTTTTAGCCTCAAGATTAACAAAAATAAAATCACAAAATTGGTCAAAAAGACCAAAATCAACAATTCCTGGGTGAAAAAGACACTTAGGTTTTGATACCGTTTAAATAGCCAAAAATTAAAAAGATATTTTTAAATGGACAAAAATTTAAAAATAGGCAGGATGTAACCAGTTTCATCCTGTCCATTTTCAAATATTTTTTTTTATTTTTATTTTACACAGGATGCATCCAGTTTCATCCTTGCTATTTTTTTAAGTATAAGCCAGGATGAATCCAGTTTCATCTTTGCTATTTTTTTTTTTTGCTATTTCACCCGTACTTTTTTTTACTCGTCCATTTGAACCGTGTTTTAAATTTTTTTGGACAAATGACCCATTTAGTCTCTTTCAAAAATAAATACTGCTCACATTTATTGTTTTCGTGGGAAGCTTATTTAGTCTCTTGAGCTGTGCTTCTAGCTGCAAGTCCTCTTCTGTGGACATAGACGGCATACGTCCTCCATCCGCTAGTAGTATTACATGAAAACTGACAACTAGTACTGCTAACAAGCTTAGGCCTAAAACTGTAGCCATTAGTACACCAATGAAGCCTGATGATGGTGATGACGATTAAGAATTCTTAATCACTTTTACCGTATTTATATTATTACATGTGTATTGACGAAAATAATGGCAAGTATATTTCCTGGTCTGAATTTATTACGTTTATTAATATAGAGATTATTTCCTTCTTTGTGCAACTAAAAAATACCGACCTTTTTTTTTATAAGGCATGCAAAATGATAAGGAGATTGCGTCGACCGGTGTCCAAAAAACCAAATAAGAGAAAATAATATTTTCCTTGGGTTGGTACACCCAAGCAAATTGATACCCCATTAGCAGCCTTGATCCCTGTGCAATTAGAAAGATAAGGTTTATTGTGGAAAAATTCCAAGTTCCGATTTCCACGCCACCATATCGTTTATACACCATAGGAGATCAAACATAATGGTTTGATATTCCAAGTTCGATGCCACCTAATCCCGTACAGAGAAAAAGAAAGAAAAACGTTTTTTTTAAAAAAATTTGGACACTTTTTTATCCTTGCACTTTTAGGGGCGACCCCGAAAGAATTAAGGGCGACACTAAAAGACAAAAAAGGTCACCCAAACGTAAATCTAAGCTACCCCTTATCTTCGATTTTTCGAAATGGCCAATATGCCCTTATATAATCGGTAGCCAACACCATAATCGGTAGGTAAAAATGCAATCGGTAGGTTAAATTAAAATATACCTACCGATTGTTGTGTAGATACTTCGGCCAATAATCCCTTTTATAATCGGTAGCTTATCCAACTTGTAAGACTGCCGATTATAAGGAGCCTCATATTCAGCCTTGGCCAAATTCCATTGGTTTTGAGGGGTGCGGAGCCAACCATAACCACTTTGCTTGAGCTGTGGATGTAGCCATAATCGGAAGCCTAATAGGTTCCACAACCTACCGATTATAGGTTGCCCCAAATTTAGTTTTTTCTAAAATCCTTCACGTAATGAATTTTGAAATATACCATAATCGGTAGGGTATATAATTATATAACCCACCGATTATAACGAGCCCCAAATCCAACCTTTGCCATATTGCATAGGTTGTGAGTGTACACAGCCAGCCTTAACCACTTGGTTTGCGTTTTGGATGCAGCCATAATCGGGAGTTAAATATATTACCAACCCATCCGATTATGGGTTGCCCCAAAATGAGTTTTTTCTAAAATCATTCATGTGATGAATTTTGAAATCTACCATAATCAGTAGAGTTAACAACTTAAAAACCTACCGATTGTAAGGAGCCCCAAATCGAATCCTTGCCAAATTCCATAGGTTTTGAGTGTACGAGAGCCGAGGCATAACCATGTGGTTCGTGATTTTTATGCAGCCATAATCGGAGTTCAATATATTACTGGACCCTCCGATTATGGTGTTGTTTGGTTACGTAAACCATAGTTGTTTTTTAGTATAATAATCGGACATTAACGAAACCACAAACATCCGATTACGAATATTCGGTAGTAAATGCGCTCAATTCATCCGATTATGGTGTTGGTTGGTTCAGAGAACAAATTTTTTACTTATAATAATTCGGAAGGAACATTACAAATAAACCAACCGATTATTGTTATTCGGAAGTTAAGGTGCACATTTACCTTCCGATTGTGGTGTTGTTTGGATACGAAGACAGGTTTTCTTTACACATGATAATCGGAGAGAAAAGTATATTAGCAATCCTCCGATTCTCGACCAAATATTTTGCACAATCCCCGAGAATCAGTAGGTTAATAACGTATAACCCTACCGATTCCGACTAAAAATTGAACATTCCCGAGAATCGGTAGGTTAATATATAAACCTATCTTCCGATTGTGTTCCAAAATTCAACACTTTCATGTCTCTTCATGTGATTCGCTTGCGAGTCATCGTTAAATGCATAAAATGTGTAAAATAAATGTTCTTAATCCATAAACATAACGAAACAACTAATATTCCGACACAATCTTTGAAAACGACATAATCCGACATAACCAACATAAACAAAGTTATCCATAAAGTTAACGAAAAACATCGAGAGTTTACAACACCGAGAGTTTACTTGTTCCTATTTGCTTTGACTTTGCGATTTTTATTAGCTCTACGACTTGGACCAGCATCATCATGGGTTTCATCAACTTGAGTGCTTGATGAAGCCCGAGTTCTTTTGTTCACCTTGGTTGTAGGTTTCTTTTGCAATTTTTCCCCGAACCGAGATGCATACTCCTCATTGTCAACGTTGTCAATCAACCGTTTGTGGTTTTTTATCTTCTCAATTGAAAACAGGCTCTCCGCCTTTATACAATCAGTGCACCATTTCGACAAACGCTTGAACCTGTTGTTTTGTTTTAAAACATAGCATACCATCAAACGGTTATTACTCTATTTTGACCCATAATATTAAACTAAATTAACAAAACAATACGTACCAATCTATCAAAACCCGCAGGCTTCTCTTTGAGGATACTCTTGTACGAAGTGGCTTTGCTTTAAGATCACGGATTACACGAACATGAGAAACATTGCGGTACCAATCCATGTAGTTGGGAGCATTTTCAAAACCTTGGTTGGCTGCCCTTCCTTGGTTGATCAAGTAATGCGCCCTTCTATCCCAATGGAATTGACAGGATGGTGAACCCTTGTGAACCACCGTGATAGAATCTTTATCGGACTTGCATTGCTCAGTAACCAAAGTGAAATTTCCATGGATTTCCTCCTTTGGTATACCTTGTACAAAACCGTGTTGTCGCATCACCCTTGAGGCATTGTACATCACATATCCCGTGGGGTGCCACA
This sequence comes from Papaver armeniacum, assembly GCA_023531295.1. Taxonomy (NCBI): domain Eukaryota; kingdom Viridiplantae; phylum Streptophyta; class Magnoliopsida; order Ranunculales; family Papaveraceae; genus Papaver; species Papaver armeniacum. The sequence continues at coordinate 89,128 of JAJJWW010012579.1, forward strand.
ACGGTCCAAAATAAAGTGCCAAATTGGACCGACCCGCGATATGTCCAAAGAGCTCGGTCTTCCTTGTATGGATCAAAGCATACGTCTTGGGCATTAAGTGTGTAGTAGCAGGTTTTCCCACACTACACCCCTCACTATATTTTGGTTAATTAGTCCATTGAAAGTTGTATAATTGAGAATGTTTATTGATTAATTTCATGAATTGTCTACACAGGAAAAATAGAATTACACTTAACAAGTAAAACACTCTTAAACTTTCTCTCTCCTAATGACTTGCGCCACAATTCCAAAAAGATCTCCCTATACAACAGACTCACTTAGCCCTTTATATAGGGCGATACACAGTGGATGACAGCTAATCTATCCTTTTATTTCGGAAATGTTCCGCGAAGTGTCGCAGATGTACAATCATTTATTCTCGCGACACTTCTTAACCCTCGCCAGGTTCCATGTCTTTTCATTGTTTTGTGTGTCGTTATTCATCGCGTCATTTATTTTAGCTGTCTGCGACTGCCTCGCGACGTTGTTATTTATTAACCCCGCGAGCCCCGCACGTTGCGATATTATGATCCTACATCTTGCCTCTTTTTCCTTGAATATTGCTTGAAGAGCGATTTTTAAGGAAAAATCTGTTGTTGTAGTAATCTTTGATCTTTGTTGATGAAGGAACGAGCAGAAGAATACTGTACTTGAAAAGTACGTACTTGCCTCTATTCTTTTGCGATGTTCAAGTTTTGCATCTCCGTCTCTCCTCATACTTTTCTTGCGAAGGGAAGAATATCATGAGAGCGATTCTTTTGATTTGCCGCGATCGCTTATCTTTATCTGTTTCAACTCCGCATACTCACAGTTTTTAACCATTAAAGCCCTTTTTCGACACGTCTCTTCCAACCGTTTATTCTTGACCGTTCATGTCTCTTCTCGCATTAAATGACCTCGTTTTTCTCGAGGATCTTTTTTCCTATATATAGTTTTCTTTTCCCTCCTTTTCATTCTTTAGTTTCTCTCTCGCAACTTCTTTGATTTTCTCTTTCCGCAATTTGCGCTCCCTTTACCGCAAATCTTCTCTTCGTCCTTTTCTAGCATCGATCTTAACCTTTAACCTCTCATCCATTCCCATACTGATAATGGCTGCCATTAGTCGTGCATACAAAGCTTCTTTTGATGAAGTTCAACAGAAGTTGCTCGAGAAGGGTTTCACTCTATCGACCATTCCCCGATCAAGAACCCTCATCCATTCTTTTCGCAAGGTTATTTTTCGATCATCAATGTGATGATCAAAGGATTATAGTCTCGCTAGGTCGATTCTCGGGACTTCCCATTCCCTTATACGATCCAGAGTTGCCTCTATTTTATGAAATCTTGGCCCATGAAAAATTCTCTCGGGCTGTTTATCAGTTGAGTGGCGACTGCATTCGCCTAATGCTTGAATTCGCGAATCGTGGCGCTGGCAAAGGATCTTTATACTCTACTACTGTTAGACACCCCGATTTCAAAGACTTGGAAATAGCTGCAGAGAAGTACACTGTAGAAAACTTTTTTGAAAATTATTCAGTGATAAAGATGGTTAATGCGAAGTCTCGCTGGGGCATTCGCCTGAAAAAAGAAGGATAATGTCCCTGAGGATAAATTGCTCATGCAGGATATTGATTGGCACCCGGGTAATAATACTACTCCTCGCCACTCCAAAGATGAGAAATGGTGGGTTGTACCGTTGTTTTTAAATGGTCCTTATATCGCGGGCTCGCACGTTCTTCCTGCGAATCTCGCAGGGTATCATCCTTGGGAATTCAAATGGCCTGATAAAGCAAATGAGGTATGTTTCCCATTTTAAACCTTACTTTTGCAACTTTCTTTTTTTTCATATGTTGAGTTTGTATAATTTTTCGAGATCGCCAAATTGAGAAGAAAGTACAAGGATAATCCGTTGGAGAGTACTCGACCCTACTTCGATCGCTACGAGTGAAGTAAGAAACACTTCCTTTGTTATTTGAAACAATATTGTTGCCTCTGTTTCTTATCTTTAACCGTATGCGAAGGTTGGAGTTGAAGAAGCAGAGCCCACAAGGATAAAAGTAAGGGCAAAACTGCCGCCGCAAGAATAAATCTTCGCTCCACTAACTAAAAAGCGAAAGATTCAATCTTCTTCTCGCCTTAACTCAAACTCGAGTCTTCCGATGAGGATGACCATGATTCGAATCGCTCTCTCGCTACTGTGGACCCCGTTAATCGGTTCTTCTATGGGTCAGTTGTCTAGTATCTTCTCTGATTCTTTCCAAGGAATGGGAGATGCTCCCCTAGCTTCTCTTTGCGGAACTCTCGCAAACGTGTGCAATGCTACTCTATTGGAGGGCAATGATTCTTTCAATGGAGTCTCTAGAACTATGTCTCCTGACTTCTTAAATGCGCTTGGATCCTTGGTATGTATACAATCATATCTCCCCATTGACTTTATATTGTTGTATATGTATTAACCGCTTTTCTATCTTCTTTCATAGGTTGGAAGGTCTTCTTTTGTAGTTGCCTCAGATCTTGAGAGAAGACGCAACAATCTTGAGAAGAAGAATTCGCAATTGAGCAAGAAGATTCGAGAATTGGAGACTGAAGCTGCGTTATCTCGCGATAAAGACGAGACGATTCAAAAATTAAACACCGAACTTGACTCCCAAAAGGATAAGGTGTCCACTCTTCAAAATGCCAATCAAAGAACTTTATGGTATAAAATTTTACCTCCTTTTACTAATTTTATTTTAACGGTCGCTTATTGCTACCTAACTTATTACTTTCGCAGATGTATATAATCTCTCCGATGAGGCTATTCTTCTCCATACATTTCCTGATCCTATGGATAATAATCTTCTTCTCGCTCACCTCAACAACTCTTTAAGTAGTTCATCAAACAAAATTAACTCCCTTTCATTAAATGAACTTCAGACCAAATATCGTCTTTTAGAAATTGAACATAGATCTGGTTTAAGTGCTGCCAACCAATTTAAACGAATGTTTCTCGAGTCCAATAAAGAAATCAAAATTTTAAGGAAGAAAATTAGTGACCTTATAGATGATAAAGATCGCATTACTAACAATGGTGCGCAGGCATTAGCAACATTTCAAAAATCTCTCCTTGAACTACAAATTGAACGGGATGAATTGCTTCGCTGAGAATTCCTTGCTTAGTGAGCGAGAAGATCAAATTCGTTCCCTCCTTGTTATAAATAGTGACGATGAATTCGCCCTGGGCCGCGAAAGTTTTAGATAATGCCGGGAATAACCTAGGTGTTGATGTTAGTCTTCACGCCGAGCATACTTCCTTGATTAAAGATATGATATCTGATAGAGAAGGTTATTTATTACACCTTACTACTTCTTACTTTTGTAGTATTGCTTGTAAATTATTAACTTGTTGTTACTCATTCTAATCCGAGAAGAGGCTTCAAGTTAGAATTAGAGAGCTTGAATCGGAGAAAGAACAACTTGCCAGGAATTTTCCAGCGAGAATTGAAGAACTTGAATCTGAAAAACAACAGCTCGCGAAGAGTCTCTCCCTCCGTAATAACAAGTATTCCAAGTTGAAGGAACAATTTGAAACGACGGTGAAAAACTTTAATAATGATGCCGTTCGTTTTCGCAATGGAGCCATGGAGTATGTTTGTAAACACGAGAACATCCTCTCGCATACATATCCCCGGCTTCTTGAAAAGGTTCCCGAGAATCTACCTGTCTCTCGATGTTTCGATAGCGAAGCCGCGAAGAAGAAAATTTGGCGATGAGAATAATAAAACTGGAGAATCAGATGAAGGGGAAGAATCACCAAAGATATAATTCTTTTTGTTTTCTTTTGCTGCGTGTAATATTTGTACATTGCTGTATCTTTGTTATAGTGAACTCTTTTTTCATGAATTCAATCTTCACTCCCCTTTTTTGGTAGTTCTTCCTTGTAATATAATTGGCTAACATTATTAATGTATAACTCTTTCGTCGAAGATGAATAACAATGTTCCATCTTTTCCATTCCCATACTTGCCCTCGATATTTATCTTCTGAGGGAAGAAGTTAGTTATCCTCATGTATTTTGTTGGATAATGATTTTAGTGTTGTTGAAATGTATGGCTGCGACGAGGTCGCAGATATCTTTATGAATTAAGAATGCTATCTCTTTTTGCTGCGACAAGGTCGCAGCCGCCTCTACACTTTCATGCAAAGGCCCATTGACCTTGCCTTATCATTTTGTGTGGTCTTCCAAGTCAGACCTCCTAATTAGAGGTCCTCCCCTCGCCACCGTTCATTGCGACAAAATCGCAGGACGTCTTTACACTTGTATGTAAAGACCCATTGATCTTGCCTTATCATTTTTTCAAGTATTTTTGCCTCTCGCAGATGTTTTGGTTGCAACAATATGACAGGCCTAGATATCCTTGCGAATATAAAGTCCTATGACATTGCCGTCTTGCGACGAAATCGCAGACGTCCGTACACTTTCGTGCAAAGACCCATTGATCTCGCCTTACCCTCGCATTAGTATTATTGCCTCTGCAGGATCATTGCACAAATATGACAAGCCTAAGTCTCCTTGCGAAAACAAAGCCTCATGACATTTGCGTCTATTTTGGCACTCCCCTAATGGAGAGCACCGCCTTATCATCTCCCCGGTTGCCCCTTCAAGGAGGCGAAACATCGGCCATACAAGACTAGCTCCTCCCATCCGGTCTTAACAACAACTGATTGTTTTCGCAGTCTCTTATCCCTTATACCTATAGGGTTTATGGTTACGAGACTGCACCCTAAGTGGAGTTTTCTTGGGGCGAGTGCAACGCATGCCAAGACTTGCCAAGAATGGCTGTGGTAGGTTCATCCATCCCGGCACTCGCTCAACCGTGTACCTCGGCGCCTTGAGCATACATCGACTCCTAGGAAGAGACCTCGGCCGCCCAACCAGGGTATAACCTACATATATAGTTGGGAATCCAAGGTACCTCTTCCGGATAGGCTTTCATGGGCCCCAAATTTTCATGGTTCAGCTTCGGGAGCGGTGTAACCTTCCCCCGAACCACGGCGAGAGATACCCCTTATATGACGCACTTTAGGTCTTACATTTGCCTCTTACGAAATGTTATTCGCGAACTAGGGTGTACGCCATAAAGGTTCGTCCCATTCATTTGCGCATTTATATTTGTTAAATCATTCAAACATTCATGTTTCATTATTTGTCGATATTTGTTTGCGAAGTATTCGCAAAGTTCTCGTTTCACTTGTTGCATTTCACTTTTCTTTCTTAGTCGAATTCTCATTTTACTCTTCTCGCGAGATTCTCGCATATCATTACTTCAATCGCTATTTTTCCTCCCGCTTTTGTTGATTATTCACTTCTTATGCCTTTTACTCCTCATATCTTTTGCTTCTTTATTACCATAATATTCGCCTGTCTCTAGGCATTCACCTCGCGAGGTATGTTCAAATCCTTATTTCTATGGCATCCACCATCAATTTTTCCTTTTTCTCGCTCATCTCTCACATGTTGTTTCCAACCTTTTCTTTTGGCATTCCTTTCTCGCAGCCTTTCTACATCTACTTCATGACATTGTTGCGACTCCTTCCAATCTCCCCGTATAATACCAATGCCATTTGGATGTGGGAATTTAATACATTGATGATATGTTGATGCGACTCCTAAAATTTCATGAAGCCATGGCCTCCCAATCAGCGCATTGTATGGAGATTCCACGTCAACCACACGTAATAAAATATCGGTTGATAATCCTTGTAGAGGTATTCTCATGTGAACCTCTCCCTTTGGTTTGTTTGCAAAGTGCCATTAAAGCCATATATCTTGTATGTCGAGGGAATTAAATCCTCATCTTTTCCGCCCATCGTCTTATAAGTATGGTAGAAGAGAATATTCACCGAACTTAGGTGTCGATTAGAATTCGGTTGATCGCCCAACAAGCTTCGCCTCATCATCTTCTCCATCGATCGGTTTCGGGTTAATCTCTAGTTTCACAACCAACGGGCTATCATGTGTTTCTCTTCCTTTTGGCACTTCATCTGCAGAAAGAAATAGTCTTCAATCACATCGTTTCTAATGCGTTGATCTCGCTGGACTCATTATTTCTTTATCATTAGCATCTCTCGCAAAGACTCTACCGAGCACGTTGTCATGAAAATCTTCGATGGTGCGATAGGAGTGGACAATGGAGTTGCAGTTCAAATTCTTGGCTTTTGTTCCTACTTCTATCACAAATGTTTCCTTTCCTTTCGCCGACAACACATTCGTGCATCTCTCGGTGGTGGTGGTAATGTCCGACCTGTTTCTTCTCCCCTTAGAAAGTGATTCGGCTTCCCCGATCAATCATCCCGAGAATAATTCTCTTTATGTTTCTACAATCGTTTGTTTGATGCCCATGGAAGCGATGGTAAGAACAAAACTCATGGCTTCTATCGCTTGGCGGTGGTTCCATTCCAACATTCCAAGGTGCTTTGGTACATTTTCCATCACAAGTATAGCTTCCCGAGATCTTTTCAACGCTAGCATTCGGTGGAGGCATCTTAACTGTTCCCATCTGTTCTATGACTTCTCTCGCCCTCCACGGTTATTTTGCCTTCGTCCACCATAAGTTTCTTGCATGTGATCTAGCCTCCGAATCTTATTATTGCTGTTACGGTTGTAGTAGTTTCTCTCTCGCTCAAACTCCTCTTGATCGTGGCTTCCCATGGCTACTACCTTCGCCGTCCTCATCGCCTCTCCTTGCTCGTCGTCCCCGCAAGTGCTCGCCACCGTATTTATGAATTGAGGCAACAAGCTTGCGTTCGCGGCGTTAGAGCTTGTATTCGCGATCGGATAAGAATTCATTTCATTCTCGTCTTTCTTCTAAAGCGATGTATTCTTTCCCGTAATTCTCGCAGATTCGCCATCGTGATTGTATTTTTGATTCTAAAAATTTGAATATATAACAAGTTGGTCGCGAAGAGAGCATTCACAAACGAGAGTATGAGATATCTCTCTCAACCCGTCCCGCCATTTCGCTACACATGGTCCTCCACCCATTGTCAACCTGTCTTAAGCTCTCGCCAATTCTTTGTTTCAACCCGAATACATCTTCAATACCTGGTCGCGAAGAGTTGTTACTTATGTATGCTCCCAGGACTGTGGCTTGTAAATGATTGAATGATGTGATGGTGTTCCTTGGCAGACCTTCAAACCATTTTAGTGCTTCTCCTATTAAGCTTGACGCGAAATATTTGCACAATATGGCATCATGATTCTCCCATTGTAACATACATCTCATGTAAGCCTTAATATGTTGTATCGCACAAAGTTGTTCCATCAAAGATGTTGGTTAATGCAGTAGATTGCACTTAGGGGTATTCCTCCCATCCGTACTTCTAGCGTGAAGGGATTCTTCGCGGCTTCGCGATGGCTTCGTCCAGTTGTCTCCTTCCTCCTTCCCTTCTATTGTTCAAGAATCCTCTCATTTCGCCTAGTTCTCTTAAGATTTGTTCATTTGCCTTAATTTGATTCTACTGGTCTTTTTAGCTCTCTTCTCTCTCTTTCTTCGCTCGTGCCTATTTTGAACTTCCCGCTCATTATTTTCTCCTCTTCTTTCCTCGCGACGCTCTTCTTCGTTTCTTTCACACCCGCACGCCATTATATCGGTTGTTCTCTCTTCTTGGTTGCCTCTCGCCTCTCATCATCTCGCACCCTCTCATATTCTTCATTAATATTTCTATTAGTACGATTTTCTGTTCCCCTTCTTCTTTCGCGGTTATCATGGTTATTTTGCCGGATTGCCTCCTCCATCTCTTGATTTTCCATTTCTTCTCTTAGTCTTTCTCTCTCGCGAGCTAGTCGCGCTTGTTCAATGTAGTGTCTCTCAATGTCATCCTCGATCTCTCGGTTTCTTCTCAATTCTTCTCTCCCGCGCAGGATTATTCTTCCTTCAGCAGCTGGGTCATTCGGCCCTTGGAGTTGCATGTTTTCTTGATTTTCCTATTTCGCTCATTTTGAAGATTTTCGGGCCGAGGAATATAACGTTCTTCTATTTCTCCTCTTCTCTCGCCATGCTCGCGTCCGGATCTTGTGTCTCTTCCTCGGTATTCTCTCGTTGGTAAAACTCTTCTTCTTTCTTCTCTCTGCGTTCGATCTAGAACTTGATCTCACGCTACTTCTAGATCTCCTACTTTGCAATCTCATATTTTCCATCCTCAATTCATGATTTTGTCTTGTCAAGTTTGCTCGCTCCTCCGCCTCTAGCCGTCTCTCCTCGTGTATTGTTTGTCTCAATCTTTCTAACGCCGCCATTTCTTCGTTTCCCGGATTCATTTCTCCATTCATCCCTTGCTCCCCTTGTCCATTGTTCACCAACCGTCGTTCTTCTTCTCTCTCGTCTTCGTAATCGATCTCCAAGTATGTACACTTACTCTATCATAATCCACACTGCGTTTGCTACCGGGGAGACGGTGGTTGATTTTGATCTTCTCCGTCATTTCTCCTATTTATCCTTGACGATTCTCCTTTTTTCATTCCTCCTTTCTCCAACCAAGTCTCCCACTTCTTCTTACAATCGTTGGTTGCCCTTGTACATTTCTTCTTCTAGCCATTTTTCTTTTCCAATGAACTCTTGAGTATCTTCTCCAAATCCTTTTTCTGTTAATCCAAATTCCTTCCAATTTCTACGTCAATCTCTGCACAGTCCCTGTTTCTAGCGCATATGTAGTAGCAGGTTTTCCCACACTACACCCCTCACTATATTTTGGTTAATTAGTCCATTGAAAGTTGTATAATTGAGAATGTTTATTGATTAATTTCATGAATTGTCTACACAGGAAAAATAGAATTACACTTAACAAGTAAAACACTCTTAAACTTTCTCTCTCCTAATGACTTGCGCCACAATTCCAAAAAGATCTCCCTATACAACAGACTCACTTAGCCCTTTATATAGGGCGATACACAGTGGATGATGACTAATCTATCCTTTTATTTCGGAAATGTTCCGCGAAGTGTCGCAGATGTACAATCATTTATTCTCGCGACACTTCTTAACCTCGCCAGTTCCATGTCTTTCGTTGTTTTGTGTGTCGTTATTCATCGCGTCATTTATTTTAGCTGTCTGCGACTGCCTCGCGACATTGTTATTTATTAACCCCGCGAGCCCTGCACGTTGCGATATTATGATCCTACAAAGTGAGTCCAAAATCTCCCTCAAACGAATCAACTGATGCTCCTTCGTCCTAGAATGGTTGTCATCGAAGACGTACTTTCTTCCTATAGGGTCACCTTTCTCCCACGCCGGGTTTTCAATGGCCAATCCCAAGATAGGGAAGTGGACGTAGATCCAAGTCTATAATGTCATTTTTGCAAGTATTAGGAAATTGATTCTTCAATAGTATAAAAAAATAAAAAAATAACTAAGTATGTGGAGTTAATAAACAATACCCGTGCAGTATTGTGACTCATGTTCCCGCCACTTGGCTAATTCCAACCCTCGACGCCTTTCTCAACTCTTCCATCAACCACGCATGGCATGCCGTGCCCCAAGAGTACTCATGCACTTTATCGAGAGGATCCAGAAGTTGTAAAAGGTTGGCGTCGACCCGATTTCCACTGGTATTGGGGAAAATGACACATCCCAATACACGTAGGAGATATGCGGTGGCCGCGTGGTTGACTTGCTCGTCCGTTAAAGTTCCTTTCTCTTCTTTTTGCTTGGTGCCCTTGAACATATCCATCAGAGTACCCATGTTGAACCTGTCTAGTTCTATACTTCATGCATCTTTTGAACTCGATTGTTGATGTTTCTTCATCCCAACCCAAACACCTCTTAGTCGATCATAAAGATTCCTCCATTCCAACCGCTTAGTGAACTCGGCCCTAACACCCTTGCCATGGACGGGGAGTTTAAGAAATGCTCAACATCATCTGGGGTTATCGTCATCTCCCCAAACGGCATATGGAAGGTGTCGGTCTCGGGATAAAGTCTCTCCACAAACGCCGATATAGCCACCTTGGCCATGTTCCAACATTGAGTTCTCTCGCAGCATTGGCCAACCCCGACCCGCAATAATGGTCTTGAACCTTTCACATTCACCCTCCAAAGGCCAATCTAGCATTTTTGTTGGTGCGCGGTCGCTTTGGGTAAACGAACCGCATCTAATGATACTATTAAACACATGACAAGTTAAAAAATAAAATTAGAATAACCTAAAACTACAACCCTTACAAGTATTACGGAGAAAAACATAATAAGTTAATAAAATGGATACGATCATTACCTCGGTTTCATATATTTCTCTGCCCAGGATTCTTTGTATCCAAATAACAATTGCCCTCCATCCTCCCGCAGCCCAAGGATTACACCTTCTCGGAATATCCTTCACCTTGGTTCATCTCTCGACAAGGTGTTTCGCTTTCTTTCGAGGAGGATTTTTCTTTTCGCTTGTCCTACTTCTTCTACTTGTTCAATTTCTGGTTGTGATGGTGGAGCACTTGGTTGAACACCTTCTTGGATTGGTTGTGATAGAGAAGCACTTGGTTGAACAGACTTCTTGGATTGGTTGTGATTGAGAGGCACTTGGTTGAACACTTCTTGGATTGGTTGTGATTGAGAGGCACTTGGTTGAACACCTTCTTGGATGGGTTGTGATTGAGAGGCACTTGGTTGAACACCCGATTGAACCTAGGTTCCGATTGAGGGGCACTAGGTTGAATGCTTCTTGGCTTGCTTGTTGAGTTCCAACTTGACCACTTGAAGCGGCGTTAGCAATCCTAGCTCTCCTTGCACTAGCCGGTCGGGTTCGACGCCTATCCTTCCTTGCACTAGCCGAGACAATTGAATCTTGGATGTTTTTACCTCGCCTATCCCTAAACAACAACAAAAAGTACAATAAAGGTTATGAAACTAAATATTCGGTTGGTTGATTTAACAAATTGCCTCCGATTATTCACAATCGTAAGTATCGCTTAACTTAAAGCTAGAATACGTATAATCGGAAACAAAATAAACTTTTTGGTGTTCGAATATGTTTATCTACACACAATAATCGGAATCTAAAGTTCAACATAACCCTCCGAATTCCACACAATCTAAGCCTAACAAAACTAATGTCTACCGAATATGCGTCTCTTTGTATCCAGAAACAAATCAAGTTGTTAGCCTAAACAATCGGAATGATATTACAGAATATTTCACCCGATTATTGCGTCTCTAATACTTGTTCTTCCCTAGTTTATTCGGAAGGATAAATCACAATTAGCTTCCGATTATGATCGATTTAGGCCTCAGTAATGAAAAAAGTTATATAATCGGTAGGATACCTAAATTTTTAACACCCGAATATGACAAATTTTCTCGTGAAATGAAGAGTTCGACCACAATCTAAGTTTATAACAATACCTAACCTACCGATTGTGGGTAATAACCGAAAACCCTAAAAAAAATAAACATGGATTCGTCCAATTGAAGCAATATAAACCAAATTAATGGTAGAATCTTACCTAATCGGCGCCATTTGAAGTTGCCTGAGAGTTTGGCTATCGGTACGCCTACTTCATCGTCTTCGTGTTCTTCGGGTTCGTGAGTTAAAACCTCTTTATTACGGGCATGCAATCCAATATTCGGATCCTCACCGTGCACTACGTTTTTGGTTCGAGCTTTCTTACGTTCCGTTTCTTTCATCTTTATAGAGAATAATCGACGATGATTCGATTCGACGATGAACGATGTATAGCGAGGAGAGGGGAGAGTTTTCCTCTCGCAATCGGAAGGAAAGAGGAGAAGAGGAGTTGAAGTTGAAGTTGAAAAGAAAATGAAATGAATTTGAATTTAGGTCGACTTTGGTTTTATCTGTCAAACGGTTATTAATCGGTAGGTAATACCACCTCATTAGCTACCGAATGTTGACTAACCCAAAATCGGTAGAAATGGTTACTTATAACCCACCGATTATTGGAAGCCCCAAATTGAGCATTGGCCAAATTCCCTAGGTTTTGAGGGGTGCAGAGCCGACCATAACCATGTGGTTCGTGATTTGGATTTAGCCATAATCGGAATCCAAATAGGTTACCCAACCTCCCGATTATAGGTTGCCCCAAAATGAGTTTTTTGTAAAATCATTCATGTGATGAAATTTGAAATCTACCATAATCGGTAGTCTACTCAACTTAATAAACTACCGATTGTAAGGAGCCCCAGATCGAACCCTTGCCAGAATCCATAGGTTAAGAGGGTACAAGGCCGTGCCTAACCATGTGGTTCGTGATTTGGATGTAGCCATAATCGTACGGAAGATAGGTTCCAAAACCTACCGATTATAGGTTGCCCCTAAATGAGTTTTTTCTAAAATCCTTATTTCCACACCTACCTAAAATTGAACCAAGATATTTGAAGTCACTCATTTTATTGAATCGAAAAACATACATGTAGTTGAAATAGTAAAACACATAAAATTGTTCAATACATCGCCCTAGGGATTCTCTACGAGTTTAATTATATTGGGCGAATTGCCATTCAACTTCCTCCAAGAGAGTGTAGCAGTCCTCGTGCGTAAAACTCATGACCGTACCTTAATTCGTATTGGCCCGACCCAAAGTATACTTGGGAAAACAATTTTTAAAATAAGTTAGCGTTGTTGAATAATCATAACCAAATAAAGAATTTTTGATAAGAGGCCTATTGATTCACAAACTTACTCTACTCATTCGGTCTTCGTTTGGCATAGCGTCCTTACGAGCTTTCAATTCGTTTCTCAAAGAGACGCATTCATTGTATAAATATGCGTACCTTTCCCTTATTTGCGGGAGCGTCCTCCTATAACGATTTCCGCTTAGTGCTTTAAAAACCTTAAACACCCGTTTCCACCAAGCATTGGTGTTTTGATCATCCCCAAAGTAAGGCCCTCTTGTTGGGTCTTCGTTCATCGGTCACCCATTGCGCTTCCTCAACGGAGTGCTTTGTGAGAGTGGTGTGTGCTCCGACAATAGCAACATCTTCTATATTATTGAACGGAGTTGTAGCCATTTTTGGTGATTCAAAGTGATGGGTGACTGATTTAGGAAGATTGAATGTGATGGGTGAATAAGTTTGGTAGAGATAGGTCTCTATTTATAGCAAAAAAGTACCAACGGCTAGTTTTTTAAAAAAAAATCGGTTACTTCAACATAATCGGAGGTTTGTCAATATGTATTATCTACCGATTGTGTTTGGTTTTCGAGGCACAACTAGTTTATTTTGAACGAACTAGCTGTTGGAGTATAATCGGTAGTTAGATCAACAATTAAAACTTCCGATTTTCATAAATATTTTGTAGTTGAGTATAATCGGTATCTAATAACCTACCGATTATACGATTGCCCCAAATTTAGTTTTTTAAATGTCATTTTTTTCGAATTTGGGAACTAGAATAATCGGTAGTTAATAAGGCTTCCGATTATACGGTTGCCCCAAATTTCTTTCTTGGCGAAATCACCAATTTTGGGAATTTATGAGCTACTATAATCGGTAGTCTCGTGAGGTTATTTCCTTCCGATTGTCATAGAAGCGATGCGAGTTTGGCACAAAATCGATAATAATCGGTAGTATAATATAGTTACTAAGCTTCCGATTTCGTTATAATAATCGGGAACAAAATAGCTTCCGATTGTGTAAGGGCATTAACGTATTTTCCGCGTTTTTGGACATCCCTTAACGGTGTATATGGGTTGGGAATAAAAAAGTTGCCCCTAATTCTTTCGGGGTCGCCCCTAAAAGTGCAAGGTTTTTTATTTATGGGAATTTTGGATTTTTTTTATTTATGGAATATAGGTCCCAAGATAATTTATAAAATAATATTATAACACTAGAAAAGTTGGAAAACTTAACATTCTAACCTATCTTCCATGGAATTATGGAACATGCCTTGGTAAAAGTGTGTATGAGACGCCCATTAGACTTAACATTAGACTTAATTTTCCAGACTTTGTAGATGACGCCAACTAAAAGCCACTTAACATTCCAGATTAGACTTAACATTCCCGACTTTTTCTAAGCTTGAAATAGCTTGAATTCCACCATAATACTTATTCTAAGTGTCCAACCACGGAAGGAAACACAATTGGAAATGAAAACAAGATTACTAGGGCATTAAGGAAGATTTTTCTTGTTTCCCATTTTCTAAATTAAGTTCTGCTCGTTGGCAGCCAAAACAAAGGAATTACAGTATGTTTTAACAGCAGCTGAACTGGAGTGTGCCTGTCCTGATTTCATCAACTAATGTCGAGACCCCAAATTTCACGTCCTTTCTTTATCACACACTGAGCCTTCACATCCCATAAAATGATAAAACATGAAAATCACTCTCAAGTGCTGAAATCTTCAGCATTACGGAGCATATGGAGTGCCAAACATGTTTTCAAGTTTTCAACCCCATGGATCCTATTTTGGGTTAAGGTTAAACAACAAAGGAGACAGATGATGGGCCAGGAGAACCAGAATGTGCCCGGTTCGTTTTTGTTGCACAACAACAACCACAACAAAAATTAACTGAAAGGGGATTTAGTTGAAATTAGAAAATCTATGATATATGACGCTTAGAAGATACAAACAAATGGTAGAAAGAAGGCATTGCCTTGTAGCTTAAGTGTAATATAGTTGCACTAAAAATTTAGATATCATCTGATAGATTGCTTCTATTACACCATGACCACAATCACCAGTTACATTTTACTAAACTGCAATGAAGTGAACACCAAATAACATACTGAAACCACCAGCTGCATTTCAGTAAACTGTAATAGCTTCTTCTTATTTCTTCCACCAATGAACTGTGGTTAGTCACCCAACAAAATAATAATTCAATCAAGATAACAGGTTGAAATCATCCAAACAAGACTACAAGCACTACTCAATATTCATATTGACTTATATCACCAAATGGATCTAGCTAAACTAAAAGGCCAATATCACCATTATCCACAACTCATGCATAATTAGAAATATCCTATCTTGGTAGGATTTTCAAGCATTCAGACACCCCAAATGCTAATGTGGAGAATACATTGCCTCACTGACTCACTGGTAGTAAAACACCAGAGTTGGCCCCTTAGACAGCAAAACAATATTCAAGTTAATCTCTACGCCCAACACGTGCAAGGAGTAAGTTCTCTTTAAATACCACAAACTCATCCTAATCCCAGAATGCAGTAGCTCTTTTGGCTTCTATGTTGCTGAAACAGACCACATACTGAACCAAACTACCCAAACATGTGCTAACTTGAATAATACACACAACATAATCATACTTCAGTTTAATTCCGTTTTCTGGCTTGTACTGCAACTTATCATTATATTAGACATGATTAAGCTACGGATTATGGTAAACAAACCTGTGGAGCGCTGATGTAAACATTATTTTCTTTGAACTGAGGTGCCACTAGATCTTCAATCCCGGTTGAGTTACCAGTGGCGGAAGCAGGACTGAGACTCTAACCAACTAGGAAGGAGTTGAACTGTGCACAGCCAGGTTGCATTCCTAAGTGGGTTGGGTTTCCTGTAGTGCCTCCAAATTTGAATTATGGAAGAGAGTATTTGATATCTGTAGCTGCAGCAGGAAGTGGATACACACTGCCGCTTGGGAGGTTGTTGGAGAAATGCACTGCTGCTCAAGAATTGGTGAATTGTGGGAGGCGACACAAAATAAGGTGAATAGTATGAGCCGTATGGAAGGTAATTTGGAGGAAAATGAGGGCATGTGCAACCCTTGAGGCTGTCGGAAAACAGGAACCGGTTGCTGCGACACCAAAATAGAACACGACATGGCTCCAGTAGCTTGGCTCACATGAGGTGTTGGACTTGTAGAATGAATCAGAGAGTTCCCACTCTGCAAATTGGACATTTATACCTAAAAATCAGAAGTTGACATGGTAAACTTTAATAAATTCCTACAGATAGGAGTACGTAGCTACAACGGAAAACCTAAAAAAGTAAACAGTATAAGAAGCCTCTTCGAGGAGATAATGTAAAAACTAAAACTGGATCATCAAAACAATGGTGGACGGTGGACCGTGAAACAACAGATGTGGAAGGCATGTTGAGAAAGCATAAACTAGTTACAGAGTTATGTATAACTAAAAATGTAGAAACAAAACTCTCCACTTAATTTTTAAGGTCATGAAAGAAAAATAAATGAATAAGCTAGGCATGCTTAGTTACTCTTGTGCTCTCTACTGACTAGTTTAGCCAGTGACCATATAACAGAACATAGACATTTGAGTACATAAAAGACGCACACTGTTGTTAGTCAACCAACAAAAAATAATTTACTTGATAAAACGAAATTCATACCAAATAGTCCAACTTATGTTAGAAATTGCAGAGGATCCTAAATCACTTTAGAAGCTGCTGTTAAGCAATTTCCCCTCATATGACCAACACAAACAGCAGATCAAGTCCATGACATCTATTGATATACACTAACCACAACCAGGAATGCAAAGTTAAAAACCAATTAGACACAACCCTATTTCACTCTGTAAAAAGAAAAACAAAAATCAAAGGGATATCCATAAACACAGGGTATAAATCTCATTACCTTTAAATCAGGATATACATCCAAGAGCGGAGTAGCCTTTCCAGAACTTGGTGGCCTGTAAAGCAGTGTCATACAGTATCCAAATCAGCAAACTTAAGAAAATTTAATCAACTTCTGCAAAAGTTTAATGGAAAAGGAATAAAAGGTGACAAGTCTTTCTTTCATTGAACCCACAGTGAAACCATATTGAGTGGGATAAACTGATATAGTCGCCTCAGACTCAAACATAAAAAACTAAAAAGTAAAAACTATCTCCGTCGGACACTAATTCTAAGCCCAACTGTGTACCAACACTTTTGATATTATATATAATTCCATTGAGAAATCATAAAAACTACCAGGAGAAAATAGCTCCCTAGTAAGTCAAAAGATTTGTTTTGATTAGTGGCTGGCAAAATTAGCATAATGATAGATATTGTACATAAGAGTGTGAGAAACAAAAGAGACCAAATAGGTGACCAAATATTATCCTCCACGAATACACCCTTGAAATGAAAACATCCCAGATTATAGATTAATACTCGGGAAAAAACATATAGTTTTCATGTAAGACCTACAAACAATGGAGATTTGAATCACACAAAACAAGCGTTGTGGAAAGAAAACCCAAAACCCCTGTAACTAAAAATATTATATTCTCTAATAGAACCCGAATCAAGCCAAAAAGTGTATTTGGATCATACTTACATGATATTATTACCTAATCAAAATTAGCAGTAGAGTTGAGTTGAATACTGTTGGTAAAGTTCTTCTTCCTTGGAGGGAGAGACAGTAGATACGTATCCATTCAAGCAATGGAGAGCAAAAAGATTAGTACACAAATTGACCTTCGTAGAAGGCCCATGAATTGTCATGCAGATTAATCTCTGGCAATGAGTTCCTTGGCAGGTGGTTGCACATGTTAACCTTCAGCCAAATCTCAGAGAATGCTACTCCAACAGAACAACAACCAGGGTCCAGGACCTAAACAAAACATCAAAAACCATAGGAGAATCAGAAACAAAAAATCTTGCAAAATTAGAAAATCTGTAGATATAAAAGAAATGGGTTGTTACCTGTGTTAGAAACACCTTCAATTACCAACAAAATCTGAAAACAAATTCTAGGGTTATTTTTTACACTTCTACTTCTATTCAGGAATGGAGTTACTTGAGAAAGATCTGAATCATCCGATCTACAGCTTCAGCAATCTTTTGTTTAAAGAGATTGAGAGAGGAGACTCAGTGGTGGTGGTGAGTGAAGGTAGCCGAAGAGAGAGGAATCTGCTGGAGAGAGAGAAAGAGGAGGAAAGTGAAGCAGAAAAACCTTTAAAATTTTGTATAGGATTTTTGGACCGGTTCATATCGGTAAATTCCGAGTTGCCATATGGATTTCCTCTAGTCACACAAGTCGTGGGTCAAAATTTGGTCCATTAGAGCAACTGCAGTGGGGAGACTATAACCAAAGACTAAAAATCAAAAAAATTTAAAAAAAAATGAGTTTACTCCGCGGTGCGACGCTACTGTGGAAAACTAAATTTGGTGGGTTTTTTTTCTTCTTTTTTTTTAGTTCGGGCGTAACTTTGAGTTACGCCCCATCAGGCACAACTTTAATCTACGCCCGACCAAAACTAAACTAAAGACCAAATATGGTTTGGTTTTGGTTATAATCGATATTTGATCGATAGTCCTCTCCATTGCAAGTCTGTGTTTTCGACCAAAGTTTTAGTTTTGGTCGATGACTGTGGATGCTCTTAGAGCAACTGCAGTGGGGAGACTATAACCAAAGATTAAAAACCAAAAAAATTTGAAAAAAATGGGTTTACTCCGCGGTGCGACGCTACGGTGGAAAACTAAATTTGGTGGGGCGCAACTTTAAGTTGCGCCCCACTTTTTTTTTTTTCCAGACGCAACTTTAAGTTGCGCCCAATTTCTTTTTTTTTTAAATTCGGGCGTAACTCAAAGTTACGCCCGATCATCAGACGCAATTTAAAGTTGCGCCCCAATTTTTTTTTGTTTTTTTTATATTCGGGCGTAACTTTAAGTTACGCCCCACCAGGCGCAACCTTTAAACTTCGCCCGACCAAAGACCAAATATAGTTTGGTTTTTAGTTTTAGTCTGGTATATGATCTTTACTCCTCTCCGTAGCGCTTGGTTTTTCGACCAAATTTTTAGTTATACTCCTCGACTGTGGATGCTCTTAGTAAATCCCTTATAGTATATTTTGTCAAACTAGAACTAGAAAATAGAGAAGGAGACACAAAGTAAAGGGGAAGAAAAAGGGAAAAAACTATATTCATCATTTTGATAGACAAACATTAGAGCCTCTATTTATAGAGCTAGACACAAAGACATTCCGGAAATAAATGAGATTTATCCTAGATATTTTTAACATAATTATACGTTTATAACACTCCCCGTGATGACATTGTGTCTAAGCTAATTGCCTCGTTAAAACCTTGTCAGGAACCCCAAAGGGACAAAACCTGATCGAAGGGAAAATAGTACAATTATGAGTAAACTTAGAACGAAGCTGGACATGCATAAGTTGCCTCATTAAAACATTGACAAGGAAAAACCCAGTAGGACAAAACCTTGACGAAGGAAAAAAAAATACAACATGATAGTCCAGTAAAATATCTTCTACTTTGATACCCCCCCGATAAGTACTTCAGTGAAAATGCTGGAGATAGAAATGCTTTCTTGAGAAATTTTCCAGTTGATGAAATCTTCTTTTGTGTTAGTCTTCTAATGATAGTGTTCTCGAGTCTTCTCGCTTCTTTAAATACATTGAGTAATTGCTTCTTGAATTGCTAGCTTCTCGAAAATGATTTGCAGAAATAGTTGATCTAGTTTCTTCTACAAAGTGCCAATATGTTGTTACAGTTGCATAGGTGAACAAAATTTGTGATCATACCTTATATGGATTAAAAGGATATCAAAATTCAGAGTAGATGATTATGTTGATGTGTGGTCTAACAAACTGACCTAGTTAATGCTGGGAATCCACCAAAGAACCGAAATTATACAACTCCCCCTTGGATGACAACCATGTTGAATTAAATTGCCTCACTAAAATCTTTCCAGTAAAATCCAATGGGAAAAAATTTGGATGAAGGAAAATGAGTACAAATATCAAGATTTTGAAAGAAAATTAAACGTCAACAAGATGTTGCCTCGTTAAAACCTTGTCAGGAAAACCACATGGGACAAAACCAGAAACGAAGAAAAAAATAGTACAACTTTTGACATATTTATGGATGCTAACTCAACTATATGAGTACTAGAGAAATAAGCATCAAACCATAATGTATATAGAAGCGTTATGCAAGCGTAATTCTGAAACTGCAGATTAAGAAAAATAAAAAAAAAAAATTATGTTGCTTAAACGTGGATTGTTAGTGTTTTTAAGGACTCTTCAAGATACCAGTAAAGTTGATAGCATCAACTAATCCGGATTTTGGTACTTTGCTAAACATTTAAAAAAACACTTAAAGGATTGTTAAACCTGATATAATCGAGTCAGGTGGCTTCCTGGATATGTTCCCAACCACATTTCTTGTGTAAATGCAAATACGAGTCCTTCAAGGACTATCACGCCAAAAACATCATACATGGAGAAAAAATTATTGAATCAAGCCCAAGGTCTGAGAAAAAAATATAACTCTCATATTGTTTTTACAACGAATATTTTTCTCATACAACACATTATGACTACACCAACCTGTAAGTAATAGGTTTGTCAATTTTAAGGTGTTAAGTCTTGGATCCAAAATTGCGTTAACTGAGAAATTAATCTAACTTAATTGGATTGTATGCCAACCAATCATGTATGTCGATAATCCTCTGCAGAGGGGTCCACAACACCATCATTTGTTTCAGTAGCTCCTGTAAATGAATATTCTCCGGTGTATGCACACTAAATTCAAATTTTAGCGGTACCAGTTCCCGCGGGTGTTATAATCTCTTCCTCTTCAAATGATGAGATATTAATTTTGAGAATGTGAATCATATTAATTTTGAGATATCGAGCACTATCTGCAAAAGATGTAGCAAAATGCTACATTCTTGCTGGAAGTGATTGGATGGATTTTCAAACGGCATTAGCTTATGAAAAAGCTAAATGAGATAATTTCACGCCTATTCAATGGCATCCTTTTTGATTTAATCATGTTGGGAGATAAATTGATGTAAATTTTGATTTAATTAACACCAACCTCTCGTAGTGTGTAGTCTCCTGATTATGGCAGAACTGTTTTTATCTTATATACGAAGACAAAATTCGTAAAGTATTATCCGATTAATTTGAGGACATATACTAATAATAATATCTGGGTTTTTATAACACCAGGTTGGACGAAAAATACTGGCTAAACTGATCAATAGTGTCCTAGTATATTCCAACTACAAGGACTAAGAAGTCGGGTGCCCACCCATTAACCTTTAGTGTCCTAGTATATTCCAACTACAAGTGGAACAAATCCAAATTTTGGAGATTATTACCGAGAAAAATTTAAATTGCTCAAAAAATCAAGAATGCAATAATTTCTCGTTTACCGGTATTTAACGATTGGCTTATACCATAATAACGATATTTTATCCTTTAGGGATCAATATAGATGAAATAAATTCTGATTGAATTATAAGTTTCTTTTTATAAATACAAATAAATCATTATCGTTATTCTTCTTTGAAGAGAAAGAAAATCCACCATTTCTGGTTGATGATTGGTTTCATGTAAAGAAAAATAGCAACCAATAATTTCTCATTGGATAAAATCATATTTGATAGTAAAGGTTTGTTTTGAAGTATCAAACCAAATTGGCTAAAGTTTCTTAGAACGCCAATTTTAACCTCTCAAAGAACTGATGGAGAAAAACCAATACCAACTGGTTGATACAATTTACCAAAATTTGATCGGCAAAAGAAAAAAAAACATAAGTTATATTAGTCATCGTATATGGAAAATCCATTTTTAACTGATGAATCGTTTCATGTAAATAAATAGAAACCGAATATAAAAATCATGTGATCTTCAACGGAAGAAGATACCAAACTGAATTGGCTGGAGGCTTAAGAACCATGCATGTGATTTAGTTACCACAAGGATAATCAAGTCGGAATAAAAATTGTAAACCATCTTGTAATGGATTTTTTTTCCCTTTCTTTCCCTACGAAAAAGAATTATAGAAAAAAGGAGATCAAACATTATATTAAAAGATCACCCATATCCATATAATTATATATCATATTAGACCACATCTTTTCAAGATTAAACAATGGATTTCAAGTACCCAAATATTTGAAAGTGACCATAATTTGGTAGTCGGTGTAAGAAAATTATAAATCCATTGTAGGAAAATAATCCATGATGCTCACATCATATCAGCAAAAGTGTAAAAAATATGCCAATAACGGTAGCAACCGATCTTATTGATCACATCTTTCTAAGAGAGAGGGGAAAAACTTTTGGTCCTTATAGGTAACTAACCAAATAAATCAATACCATTGTTCCATGACCATTCAACATATGCGGTATAAAAGGAAAATCAACGACATCAAAGTTTTGTTGATCCAGCGAAGGCAAGTACGGACCCACAGACATAAACCAAAAGTTAGTATATGTAGGAATATAATTGAAAGATCACTATACAAACATATCAAGAGATTTGTAAAAAAAATACAACTAAAACAACTAGAATAAATTGTTAGAAGAACAATAGTAAACACAAACATAACCTCTTATAGCACCCATTTTCCGATTTTGCTTAAGAAATTCCAAAGTTTGATGTAGAGCGACGTGTATGATAACGTTTTGTGAAACTAGAACTAGAAAATAGAGAAGGAGACACAAAGTAAAGGGGAAGAAAAAGGGAAAAAAACTACATTCATCAGTACAATAGACAAACATTAGAGCCTTTATTTATAGGGCTAGACACAAGGACATCCCAGTAATAAACAAGATTTACCATTGTTGATGGTGGTTTTTAGACAATGGGTAAAATCGAAAAAACCCCATGACCTAGTGTTACCCGCAACACATTAACTAAAAGCATTTAACTCGGTGTAAATAATTAATAGGGGTATTTTTTCAAAATAATGGACTAGGGTTTTCAAAACGTAACCCCTAATTCCAAAACCAAGCCGCACCCGCGCACCATGGCAGCAATGCCAAATCAAGCCGCATATCGCGCACCATGGCAACAATGCCAAACCAAGTCGCACTCTGCGCACCATGGCAACAATGCCAAACCAAGCCGCATATCACGCACCATGGCAACAATGCTAAACCAAGCCGATATTGCGCACCATGGCAATCATGCCAAAACAAGCCGCATACTGCGCACCATGGCAACAATGCCAAACCAAGCCGCATACTGCGCACCATGGCAACAATGCCAAACCAAGCCGCATACTGCGCACCATGGCAACCATGCCAAAACAAGCGCATATCGCACACCATGGCAACCATGCCAAACCAAGCCGCACTCGCGCACCATGGCAACAACGCCAAATTCCAAGCCGCTATGACTTTGGCCCACGCCCAACATAGCGCCCTAGGTTTGCAAGACTTGAAACTAGGTCAACATGGCTGCACGTGCCATTGGCACATGCCAAAACGTGTCGCAAGCCATATTTCCAAGCCGCTATGACTTTGGCCCACGCCCAACATAGCGCCCTAGGTTTGCAAGACTTGCAACCAGGTCAACATGGCTGCACGTGCCATTGGCACATGCCAAAACGTGTCGCAAGCCATATTTCCAAGCCGCTATGACTTTGGCCCACGCCCAACATAGCGCCCTAGGTTTGCAAGACTTGCAACTAGGTCAACATGGCTGCACGTTCCATTGGCACATGCCAAAACGTGTCGCAAGCCATATTTCCAAGTCGCTATGACTTTGGCCCACGCCAAACATAGCGCCCTAGACTTGCAAAACATGCAACTAGGTCAACGGCCACGCATGCCATTGGCACATGCCAACATGCTCGCTAGCTAGTTTCCCTAGCAAAATCACGGCCCTAACGGCCACGCATGCCATTGGCACATGCCAACATGCTCGCTAGCTAGTTTCCCCTAGCGAAATCACGGCCCTAACGGCCACGCATGCCATTGGCACATGCCAACATGCTCGCTAGCTAGTTTCCCTAGCAAAATCACGGCCCTAACGGCCATGCATGCCATTGGCACATGCCAACATGCTCGCCAGCAGTTCCTAGCAAAATCACGGCCCTAACGGCCATGCATGCCATTGGCACATGCCAACATGCTCGCCAGCCGATTTCCTAGCAAAATCACGGCCCTAACGACCACGCATGCCATTGGCACATGCCAACATGCTCGCTAGCTAGTTTCCCTATCAAGGTCACGGCCCTAAAGGCCACGCATGCCATTGGCACATGCCAAACACACACGCCGGTAGCCTAACTTGCAAACCGTGCAACCTACCACCAAGGCATTCCGCACATGCCATTGGCACATGCCAAACACACACGCCGGTATCCTAACTTGCAAACCGTGCAACCTACCACCAAGGCATTCCGCACATGCCATCGCACATGCAAGCACACACGCTGGTAGCCCAACTTGCAAACGTGCAAACTACCACCAAGGCATTCCGCACATGCCATTGGCACATGCCACACGCGCCACTAGCAGCGCCACTTGCACTCAAGATGCAACCAACACTCGAGACATCAACACAAACCGGGGATGCTTCTTTAGGGTTTTGGTTTGGCGGTCACAAAGATGTACGGCAGACACTACGCTCACATTAAGAAAGCGTGAAAAGGAATAAAGCGGTCAAATAAAAGAGGAAATAATGGTGAAAAACGTTTTCGCCCATTAAACCATGCGGTTACCACCTCCTCCCATTATTTCACCCTTTACTCTCTTCCTTCATGAGGCTGTGGTACGTTTCAAACTCGACTTGTATAAATAGGTCTTACCTATTTCCACCAGACAACAAGTCTCGGTCAGGAGAAATATACTACACTTACACTCTCAGAAAGGCAACTTTGCAAGCTCTCCCAAAAAGCTTTCATCTCTTGCAAGCTTCCTAAGCTTTCACTTTCTGATACAAGTCGAGATACTACTCTCCTCAACACCTTTCTTTGCTTCCCTCCCCAAATCAACCCTTCTCCTCCACTTTGTGACCGAAGCAAGTCTGGAACGGCCATTTCTTGGTTTAGGCCGGACTTGTACAGATTGATCTCTCGAACCTATAAAGTGCTCACGTGCAGCACATTTGTTTAGGGTTTGAACCAGTTTCTCACTCACCTGCCGAATTTACCGAAATCGGCAGAAACGATTTTTACCCATAAACAACCATATATATATATATATATATTATATTTTTATTAATTTTTTTGATAAACAAGGAACCTTTTGATTAATGGAAATTCGACGCTACAATGAGTTTAAGATTGAAAATAAGAGAATACTAGGTAACGAGAACATATCGTAAAAGTACAATACCGAAAAATCCGACAAGAGAAAGAGAAAAATTACCGGAGTAATACAAATACAAGTATGAATAACATCCGATAAGATCGGAGGAAGAATGGTTTTTTTCGAAAGTAAATCCCAACTATTTAGTTTGTTTTTCTTCTTTAGAAAAATATGATCCCAAAATAAAAGTGATTAAATCAAATCCCTTGTAACTAGTGATAGAGCTTCCGTCGTCAAAGAAATCACCGATGAAGATGAAGATTTCGTCGTTTGAGAGCATCACTGTCGATCTTAAAACTCAACCCAATAACCAAGAACCGCCATTTGAGCGAAGATAAGCCTCTAGAGTAGATAAAACCACCATAATGGTGTAGATAAGTAGAAAACATAATAAAAATTAATCTAAAACTACTAACTAACATAGAAAACAAAAAATAGTAAATAAATATGCTCATATCCAGTCCAAAATGGAGTAAATCTGAGTAGAGAGGGTTGTTGTTGATGGTTTTGTTGAAGAAGAAGAAGGAGTGAGAGAGAGAGAGAGAGGAGAGAGAAAAAGGAAGATTTTGAATATTCAAATTCTGATTCAATGTATATTCCAACTATTGATAGTGATTTTGGTAGATTCTGAGTTTCAGTATAGATTCCGACTAGTCATAGCGGTGGTTTTTGAATTCCCATAAAAAATCCGACTAACCAGAGAAATCGCGAAGCACATCTTTGTTTACATTGGTACATTATGAGTGTAGACATTGGTTCTGACTTCTAACTAATTATAGTTGTAGTTGCAGGATTTCCCACACTACACCCCTCATAATATTTCATTGATCTAAATCTATTTCATAATCAAAATAAAGAATAAAGTGCTAAAATTGAAAAATGGACACAAAGATTTTCGTGGTTCGATCATTGTGATCTACATCCACGGGGTTAGGGTTCTTCACTATGATTATTGAAATTACATTTGGGTTACATTGAGAATCTCCATTAATGGATATTTTGTAGAGCTCTAGATCTAGTTTTAGGGAAGAAGATCATAAAGAAAATAAAGTCTCTCCCTAAAAATATCTCTCTCCTAAATAATATCTCTCTCCTAAAATGTGTCCCTCTCCTTTTCTCTCTCCTGCTCTCCTCTTTATATGGGATACTACATAGTGGATGACAGCTCATGTACAACTAATATTTCCCTTAATTTCAGATTTACCTTGCGACATCCTCGCAAGAGTATAAATGCTAAATCTCGCAGACACTCTAGTTTTCGCAAGATCTTCGCACTTTCTTCATGTTTACGTTATCGTCATTTGTTATGTCATTTCTGAAATCACTTTGCGACGGTTTCGCGACGTTGTTGATGAAGATTCCGCAAGTGTGTTGTTGTTGCGATATTTGGATCCTACATCTTGCCTCTTTTTTCTTGAATATTGCTTGAAGAGCGATCTTTAAGAAAAAATCCGTTGTTGTAGTAGTCTTTGGTCTTTGTTGATGAAGGAACGAGCGAAAGAATACTGGACTTGAAAAGTACGTACTTGCCTCTATTCTTTTGCGAAGTTCTGAAGCTTTGAGAAGTATATATGAAGTATCATTTCTTGAAGTATGCGAAGTATGAAAAGTATCCTTTGAGAAGTATAAGAAGTACTTAATCCTCTAAATATAAGAAGTATTGCAAATCCATCATGCGAAACTCTCGCTCCATGTTCTTTGCCTCATGCTATGCCTTGAAGTATAAGAAGTATCCGTCCTTGATTGCGAATGAGATGTATTGCCTCTGTTTTTGTGAAGTTATTATTCCATTTTTGATGAGGATTCTTGTTGTTATTTGGTGAATATCTTCTTTGGAAATGATTCTTGCCGAGAAGATAAAGAACATAAAATGTTTTCTTGGTTATGCATAGTTGCCTCTGTTCTTTATCTATGAGGGTAGAATCCTTGAGAAAGTGTTGATTGAGCGAGTTGTTTTTGCATTCTTATTTTGCCTCTGTCTCATGTTTTGTGCTCATGCGATAGTATAATCTCTTGTCGCTTATCTTATCTTGTGAAATAATCACATTCTCGCGAAATTCTTAATAATTTAAGAAATTAATAATATCTCTGAAGTTTTGTAAAATACTTGTGCAAATATAATGCTTATGTAATGATTATGTTATGAAATGTGTATGCGATGTTTATTCCATGAAATGCTTATGCGATGCATTCATGATGCGAGTATGATGCTTGTATGATGAGAATGCTTATTTACTGCAATGTATAGCTAATGTTTGTGTTACTTAGCTCATTTTGTCGCTCTAAAATTGATGTAGCTTTAAATCGCTTCCATTGGAAAGTGGTACTTAGCTTTTGTGGTTTGCTGTTGTTGTTGTCTCTTGCGAAGTGTATGATTTGCTTGCGAAGCTAGCATCCTTGAAATGTATAAACATCGCACAAAATATAATTATCTCGCAGCAAAAAGAAGTGTGAGAAATAAGATTTGAACCCTTGACCTGCCTCTTGCATATTCTCGCACCATACCAATTGTTTTAATCTTCTCTTGCGAAATTAATTTGCGAGATAGTCATCAACTTTCTTCTTTGCGAGATAGGCAAAGTCTGTGCGAAATTTCGCATTACAAAAATAAATGTGCGAGAAGCAAGAATTGATCCTGCGACCTTCTGCTTGCATTCATGCCTCCTAACCAACTGTGCTAGCCCTGCCTCTGCGAAGTGTTTCTGCGAAATAATCACTTACTTTCTTCTTGCGAAATACTCTTGCGAAAAATATACGTTCGTTGGGATTTGAACTTGCAACCATGAACTCGTTAACTTCGCAGGTAACCAAAATAATGAAACAACTTTGCGAAATTATCCATTTTTTCCCCTTTGTAAAAAGAAGAAAATTATGCTCGCAAGTGAATTCGAACTTGCGACCACAAACACACATGTTGTTTTCTGGACCAACTGTTCAAGAACTCCTTTAAATAAACTCATAAATTTTTTCCTTATTCTCTTGTTCGCCACTGAAGATGATAATAAAATAAAAAATATGTGTCTCTGCGAATTTGAACCCTTGACCTCTAGTTTGCATGCCCCTTCTCTAACCATCTGTGCCACTCTTTGTGTGCGAAAGAAACGCACAATGCTGTAGCTTTATCGCATTTTTTCACCTAAATGTGCGAAAAATTAAGCTTGATGAGGGATTCGAACCCGTGGTACTGAACTTCTTCTCTTCGCTACTAACCATCGGTACTGACTTCTGTTTGTGAAAGAAAGCCATACTGTTGTATTCTTCTTATTATCTTCTCCCTTAGCGGCCTAGTAAAAAATATGTTAAAAATAAAGAGTGAGGTGAGGTTCGATCTCGCAACTCCAATCTCTTTCAGTATTCCCTTGACCATCTAGGCTACTTGCTACTTGCGAAGGAAACACACAATGCCGTAATATTATTCCATTTCTTCACATTTGGAATTTCAAAAATATTTGAAAAGTTTTGTGCGGCTGCGAATTCGAACACATGACCACAAGTTTGTTTGTTCCCACTCTAACCATCTCTGCTAGCTTTTGTTTGCGAAGATACACATTTAACCACCTCTTATTCTTTTCTCCTCTCCAGGCTGTAGAAAAAATGTGAAAAAATATGACTGTGGCGAGATTCGATCTTGCGACATCAAGCTTCTTCGCTCCAACTCAAACCATCTGTGCGAGTTTCTGTTTGTGATAAAATCACAGCGTTTTGTTCTTATCCTTTTCTTCGTTCTTCCTTTATTTCCTTCAACAATTTGCCTCTTACTTTTTCTCCTGAATATGGAAATCTTCAATTGAAACCTTGGTTTTCTTCCGTGAATTTCACCACAGAAATTAATTTTTTCTCTTATTCTTTTCATATCTTTGAATTGTTGATGATGTTTACTCCCTGAAAGTGTGATTTCTTCCATGAAATTTCCATTTTTGAACTTAAACTTTGTAGATCTAGAAAAATATGAACAATAATTAATCTTCATGGAAACTTCTTGAACCAACAAATTACAGGAAGGATAAAATCCATTATTCTCTCCCTGTTTCTAGCGCATATGTAGTTGCAGGATTTCCCACACTACACCCCTCATAATATTTCATTGATCTAAATCTATTTCATAATCAAAATAAAGAATAAAGTGCTAAAATTGAAAAATGGACACAAAGATTTTCGTGGTTCGATCATTGTGATCTACATCCACGGGGTTAGGGTTCTTCACTATGATTATTGAAATTACATTTGGGTTACATTGAGAATCTCCATTAATGGATATTTTGTAGAGCTCTAGATCTAGTTTTAGGAAGAAGATCATAAAGAAAATAAAGTCTCTCCCTAAAAATATCTCTCCTAAATAATATCTCTCTCCTAAAATGTGTCCCTCTCCTTTTCTCTCTCCCGCTCTCCTCTTTATATGGGATACTACATAGTGGATGACACCTCATGTACAACTAATATTTCCCTTAATTTCGATTTACCTCATGACATCCTCTAAGAGTATAAATGCTAAATCTATGAGACACTCTAGTTTTCGCAAGATCTTCGCACTTTCTTCATGTTTACGTTATCGTCATTTGTTATGTCATTTCTGAAATCACTTTGCGACGGTTTCGCGACGTTGTTGATGAAGATTCCGCAAGTGTGTTGTTGTTGCGATATTTGGATCCTACAATAGTGGTCTTGGTGTTAGAGCATAGCTAGGTTGAACCTACCAAGCGTTGGTATGTCAAGTTTGGTTGTCATATTTTAGTGAGCCAAAACTCATTTTAAGAGTCACTTGATTATGTACTAGAGTCAACTTCGTATAGGTTAGCTTGAAAGTATTAGGATATGAGACATTACAAGTATTGCGAAGACTTGAAGAAGTGAAGAAGTAAGGAGCTACAACGACAACATCATCCTTTCACTTGAGGTTAGTGATATTTGACTTGAACTGTTTCATTCCCTAACGTATCTTTCAAGTCGTGCATATTGAAAACAAAACTGCGAAGCATGAATGATTTTACTCTAGTTAGACATAGTATTAAGGAATACAATGCGAGGTTTATTGCTTTACCATTAAACTTTGTAGATAAGACATAATCGTTTGAATGCTATTGTGAGTATGTATGGGTATAAGGTGAAGATTCCATCCTAGGAAACAATTTTTTACATTTGTTTTAAGGAAGTAAATTCATGAACTTGTTTTGTGAATCGAAAGAGGAATCGCCTGGCATTATTGATATTGTTATTCATTGTGGTAGGACTTGAAAGAAGCCTACGACTATGTCAAACTGCAAGTGCACAACATCTATTGGAGACAGAGCAAATACAGGTCGATCCCATAAAGACAAGGAGGGTGTAGAGTCGATTCCAAGGTCTTTAATAAAATGATTCAATGAGAAATAACAAAAGATGGGTTTTGTTTGTGTCGATACGACGAGATATTGGCAGTGACTGAAATAGTAAAACAAGGTGCAAGACAATGATAAAGAGGATACTAGGATTGTCAAATCCACCACTAACTCACATTATGTATTCAACTAATTATATTATTCTTGTCCTTGTAACAGATAAGGGGGAAGTGTCAAGTCTACCACTTACCTAAGGTGTTTCACCAATAGATAGTTCAATCACAACTAAGGTATCTTTCCAAAGCACTAACTGTCTTCTCAGGGCACAATTAGTCTAAGGATCAATAACAGTCTGGTTAAGCTTGAGTTGCAGCATAATCAACACAGTGGTATTCTAACTACAATGGATACATGGCATACATTGTGAAAGCAAAATGTTGACGTACTTAGATTCAATTCTATCTTAACACAATTTAAGCATTCAAGAGTAACATAAACAGTATGAATAACATAACAGAGAGTCAGGGTTTCATCTAACCCTAGTTATGAAATTAGAACATGATGATAATACTGAAAACAAACATAAACTACTACTTGGTGCACCGGCTAATCCGGGCATGAGTTTTTCATACAATTCTCATCCCTATTTATACATGAAAATCTCCCAATTAGACTTCAATTCACAAATTGATATATGCCCACTCACCAAAACTACCTGAATTTCTTGTCCCCTCTGCTTCTTCTCTGCAACTCTTGATTTGATGTTTGCTTTATCTCTTGAAGATAACCCTAACTCCATATCTCCCAATCCTAGCTTCTAGGGTTACTGTTCTGAATAAAAAGCTAAGATGGAGATAGAAAGAGGCTAGGAGGTTGATTGATTGCATAGGGTGGATGCAAGGTTGGTTGTGGTCGGAAATGGAAGTGATTGATGGAGGAAGAGAACCGATGGTTTTTGCAGAGCGTGTAGGGAAGAAAAGACGAAGTGAAGGTGTGTTTGGCTTCTTCTCATACAAGGGGAGAAAATATGAGGTTCGGGTGTTGAGCAGGAGTAGTAAATGTTGATGTACTGCATGTAGATGCCATTGGATGCTCATTAGCTTCATCGAATCTGACGGTTCATATTGGAAACGCGTTTGGGTATAGGATCTTGGGTTTTATCTCTTGGAAGATCTTCTTCTAGGCCCAATCCTTCTTCAGAGCTAATATCTCAAGCCCACGTCTAGTTTTAGCTTGCAAACAACATTCTTCCCTTGCGGATGAGGTGCAAACAACATTCTTCACTTGTCGTCTCTCTTCCGTTGTCACCAATTCTTTGCCCTTTTGGCTCCTTAATTCTTCCAAGCTTTATTTAGTACCTAAAAACACAAAAATAATTAGTACAAGTATTTATTCTTGAAAACAATGGAAATACAGAATTTGGGATAATATATGATTTTAAAGCACAAAAGATGAGTTAAATGCCAATAAAAAAGGTGTCGGAATATGCACTATTTAGCACTCATCACATTTCATATCTTTTTAACTACCAATATGTGTGATTAGTATAACCACTCATGACTTGTTTATGTTCTTGGTAAACTATTATCAAAGACCTGACTTTTGTATTGGTATGACTTTTATTAGTGAAACCGATCTTAAGTAATCACCTGAGATGGATTGATCGATTTTGTGTTATTGGTATGACCAACTCTGGGCAAAGGGGAGCCGATCCTAATAAGAGGTGCAACATATCACAAAGGGGAATCAATCCTTGTATGAGGTGCAGCAAGTTTGTAGTATAAAGGGGAACCGATCCTATGGACATGTGCAACACGTTTTTAGGCAAAGGGGAACCGATCCTATGGACATGTGGAGCAAGTACAAGTTAGAAACCATATATATGTGGGTAACCGATCCTAGTACCTAAACCGAATTTTTGGAAAGCTATTGTGACTATGCACAATACTCACATGGAGGTAGAACCGAAACTTATTTTGGTAGAACCGTGAAACCCATGATTTGTGATTGAGTGTTCTTGATCAATCACATAGTTCTTGAAAGTCAGATGAACCAATTTTAAACTTGTTTGGAAGTGTGGAAAATCGGTTTCAAGGTTGTAAGTATGAAAGAGGACTTACAAAGTAAGGATGTCGACATACTTTGAACATGTGCGGTAACGCTAATCTATAATTGTTCAAAGTTATTCCTTAATAGCTAAAGGAAGAAAATTCCGGATCGAATAAAATAAAATGAGAAACTTTTATTTAAGGTTTTTAATTTTATTTTTGGAAAATGAAAATTAGTAATGTGCATTTGCTAGTTGGAGATTTTCTAAGAGATTTTCGGTCATTATTTGGACAAAGCATTTCGAGGAATTATGAAAACCGAATCTGGAATATATTGCATATCTTGAGAATATTTTCGGTTTTGGAAATTCCTTGGTGTCCAAACTTCATTGGTCTATAAATATGAAAGTTTGCATTTTGAGCAAACTAATCCTCGTACAGCAAAAACTATCTCAGTTACCTACTGGTGAAGCTGCCGATTCGGAGAGGACAATAACCTAATTAGGCGAAATCTCTTATGGCCGCTCAGTTTAAAGTCTTCTTTGGGATTGAGAAGATTTATTAGTACCGTTGGTGGGAAACTAGATAATTGCGGTTTATCTTTTGTTTTCGATTGATTTGATTGACTAACCTCGTAAAAATTGGCACCGCTGCCGGGGAGGCAGTGGCAAGTTTAGTTGTTATTTTTTATTCTTAGTTGTTACTTTTGATTTCATTTTCAATTTCAGTTTACTTATTCAATCTCTTAGAATCTAATTTTCAGGTACTATTTCTTTGGTGAATGCGTGGAGAGGGCAGACCAAGTCCTATTGGTATACGTCTTTGTTCAGGCACTTTACTAAAAGACTTCATTCGAGCAGTGAATACTCCACTTCCTCCTAGTTTTTCACCAAGTGAATTCTCATACTCGGAAAAAGATGAAGACAATACAATGGGAGGTCGACCAGCTGCTCCAAGAACACTCAAGGAGCCCACTTCTACAAACCTTGACCAGCAGCCTTTATGTATCAGCACCACAAACCCTTCTTGTAAGCAACCTTCGCTGCACCTCAACAGCTGGACCATTTGTTCTCTATCTCAGTTTCAGGAGCAACCATCTCAATAATCCTCAGCTCAATTCCATTGCAGCATCACCTGCATCTCCATGACCAACTGCATCAATTCAGCCATAAGCCACTGTAATATACCCATTTCAGCTCCTTGCAAAACATCTGATCAAGCCATAACTCCACTGCAAACAAGTTATATCTGAAAAGACTCCTAATCAATACAGCTGCACTATCCAGCCAGTTCTTGACCACAACATCTCAGCAGCTCCTGAATAGCATCACCAGACTCTTAATTTCAACAACACATCAACATGTATCTTCTACAATTCCACCAGTACCCATTACCATTACCTGCCTTTCATTTCCACTGCTAACTAACAACACAACATCATTCTCAGCTCAGACAACTACTTCTGCACTCTGTCATAGTTACTGCTTCATACTCAGACCTGCCATCAAAGTCTATGCTTCATCCCAGTACCATCTTGAACCACCAGCTTCCGAATCACCACCAGTACAACAACTTCTTACTGCTGCAACACAACAACATCACTAGCACCAATTAGTTCCAGTATTTGCTTCCATATGAATCCAACCAGCACCTCCATGTCCTCATCTGCTTCTCATTCAAAGCACCAGAGCAATGGCTTCACAGTCCTTGCACATATCAGATTTATTACTCTAAACTCCCCTGTAATTTTCCAGCAACAGCCACCACCATCTCAGTTTCTTTTCCGGTACTGCTCCATTGCCACTGCAGCTACAAAATCATATATCAGGACCTCCATGAGTTCAATAACACCTGAAATTACCATCTCCTGGACCTACATTCATCTACTTGTTCAAGCACCATCTCATTCACCGATTCTTCACCATCTTCAAATCTCAGTTCAAGAGACAACTGCAATTCAAACCTGCAATTCAATTGAATCTGAAACAAACCCTTACTTATGAAATTTCTGGTAAAAACCAAATTCAACAACTTAATACTCACAGCGGAAACAAACTCAAAACACCCATCTCCTTAATCTTCATCAATCTCTTTTGGTTCTTCTCGATTTCTCTTTCTCTGCTTCAGATCCCCTTTCTTGTCTTGTCTTCTCTGGCTGGAACAACAAAAATCATTACAGACCCGTCTCTTCTTCATCTAATTCATCTCAAAATCCACTTCAATTCACAACAACAAATTTCTTCTCCCTTGATTCTCTTCACCGATTTCTCTCAGATTCAGAGCCTCCATTCATACATACAGAGAATGAGAAATAACACCAAATAATGATTAGAGAAATGATTTTTTCTAACTTTTAGGCTTGTATAGGAAATGGGAATTGATACAGGCACCCATCTTTCGGATGAGAGCCACATCTGTAATGTTTGGCTTGTCGGCCAAAGCAAACCGACGCGCCTATTCTCGCTTCTTTGCTCAATCGGTTGCGAGGAATCGACAGCTCATTCTTCGCCTGCGACTTGATCTTTTTGCTCCTTTTCGATCCAAATGACCGCTTTCTTCTTCCTCGAATTCTTCCACCAGGAGCAGTCGCCTCTTACATCTCAGACCCACTTCTTCTCTTCAATTTCTCTTCATTACTAAAGCAGTCGTACTTTTCAGACAGATATTTGCATCACTAAAGATGACATGCTTTTCAGACAGAAATTAAGAAATAGAAGCAAATAATGAGAAATAGTTTGTCTCCAACAACAGTTACACATGAAATGACACTTTTTCCCTGTTTCTTCTTCTTTTGTTCCAAATGGCTGCAAAGTACCTAAAAACTCAAAAGCAAACATAAGATACATAATTTACAAGAAACTTAGCAAAGAAAGCATAAACAATAGATAAATACCAATGTGTTTTAGACACCTATCACATGTATCAAGGGAAAGAACGGTTTTTACCCATATACTTATGTTCTTGTTTCTGCTGAAAACAAAGAAATTTTTTTCGGGTTTCTGGACAATATTACACAAGTGGTGGATGGTCGTCCGATTATTTTCTTAGGTGTTTTTGGACGAAACCGTTTTTTTTTTCCTTTAGAATTTGGACTTAGTCGTCCAGATTCAACCTCCATCGGGATTTCAATAATGGTTGGTAAAAATGAAAGATTAATGGAGAAAAGGGACAAATAACGAGGATAATGGTCATAGTCAAAGTTAATTTTACTATTGTAGGTGGTACATATGAAATAATAGAAAATGAAAAGTAGATTAATTTTAGAAATTGTGAATGGGATGGGAAATATGAAAAATTGAGATTGGAAATAGAGGAAACCCTACAACATCATATATTTCTCAATTGGTTGCCATTTTCTTCGGAGCGACTAATCTTGAAATTCTCTAATTATCGTGTAACCACACAAATAATTAATTAAAATCGAACTGGAGCTCCACATCTTTTCACGGTGGATATTGATCTTTGATGACGAACTTCGTAATTTGCTATCCGATTCGGATTACAGATTATCTTTAATAACTGAGTTATGACTCCTTTTTTTTTCTTCTTCAAAACTTTAAAATAAAAAAACAAAATTAATTTGACAATACACTTTAAGCTTTGTGAAAATATAAGATCAACAATGTTTTTAAGGAAATGTTGCTGAACAATTATCTCCTTATTGTTGTTTGGAGGGCATAGGATTTAACAATGGCTTTTTAGAGTAAATGGTGTAGAAAGCTGACTTCTATACAACGTTCTGCAAAATGTTGTTATATAACCATTGTCAAAAATACATGTTTGGTGTGCAACTAATGTAGAACAATAAGAATAATACGATAGGGAGGCAGAGATGCAGAAAGATTAGAGAAATTGGGTCAAATGGACGGGTATCCAACAAACCTGGTCGTGATGGACGGGTAAAATATTTTGTTGGGTGAAATGTACGAGAGAAAAATAATTATAAGGCCTCTTCCTATGCACATGCCAAAACATGGTATTTGGCATATATGCACCCACTATGGGTATGCCAAACTGCCAAACTCATATGCCAATATGTTATTTCTGGCATATAGGCATACACGACAGAGTTTCCAGCGAGCGATAGAGTCTTCGTCGCTCGATGGTCATTCACTCGACATCGACAGTCAAGTTGTCGCTCGATACTATGACAATCGCTCATCAGATCTTCATCCAACGGCTAATATTTCCCCCCTCTATAAATACCTAATTTTAATCTCATTTCAACTCACACCAGAATTTCTTAATCTCCAATTCTTTTCATCACTCTTCCAATTCCTTAGAGAGCATGGCTGATAATATGAATCTGGCTGAGTGCATGGCAAACCACTATATTATCCAAAATCGAAGAGCCGCTTGTCGTGCAATTGTAGACAGTGAAACTAGGAGAAGTCAAATTAGGAGATGTCAAGTGAGGCGAAACCTAAAATTCAAAACTGAGAAGATGAATGTATTTGCAGGAATTATATTGATTTGAAAATGGAGCCAGTATTTGATCACCAACTATTGTGGGAAAGGATTTTTTTAAATTTCAAGAACAAACAATGAACCTACGCGGTCGTAGTGTTTGATTTGGTTCGACGCCGGTATAATTAGCAGGAAGTTACTAGGTATGTTGCTTTACTTCAGCGAGAATGTCCAACCTTGAGAAGTGGTGAAACCACGGTGGAATTTCAGGAAAGGTGTCGTGTGGAATATCGCCGCATCTACGGGCAAAAATTCCATTTTGAAAGTTGTTTCGAGGTTTTAAGATATTTGCCCCAATATTGTCCAACATTTGTGTTGTAATTTCTCAATTGTCCACTTTTAAAGTTTTAATATTTGTTTAAAATTTTTAAAGTATTAATATTTTTAATATTTGTTTAAGTTTAAATATTTGTAATACTTTTAATGTTTAAGAATATAATTAATATTAATTTTCAACAATATTCGTCAAATTTTCAAATTCATTTAACTTCACAAAATTAAAAACTTCAATATAATTAAAATAGTCATTTTACAAGACATAAAACTAGACAATAATTGGAAAGACTCTAAAAAATTTTTTTTTGGAACAATGTTCTTCATCTTGTTCATCTTCTTCATTTCACTAAACTTCCAATCAATGCGCTCATGAACGGAGTCTCCTTTGTTTATCTTCTTCTTCGGCTTCAAATTTGTTTTGCCTTGATTTTCCTTGCCTTTAACCTTTCTTGGCCTTCTCTTAGTTGCGGTTTTGACTTGGTTGATATCCAAAACTTGGAGACTTCTTTGCTTCTTACTTATTTCTTTAAATCTATCACATATCTTCTCAACGGCACCTTCAAGTACTACCGTAAAAAATCAAGTTGTGTTGCCGAATCAAGTTGGGTTAATTGTGCCATTTGGATAAAATAGAAGAAATAAATTAGATTGAGAAAAGAGAATAATAGATTGAGAAGAAGAGAAATTTTTTGTGTAAAAAATTTAGGGTAAGTGTGGAGTTTGAAAGTTACCTATTTATAGCGATGAAGAAATAGCCGTTACCGCTAGAGTGAATATCGCCTGGCGATAATCATAATATCTCCAATGATAAAGTCTTTATCATTTGGCGATATTGTCAATATCGCTTCAGTAGGGATTCGATCGCTCACGGTTTCCCCATAGTGGCGCAAATGGTTTGGCATGCCACTGGCATGCCAAACACCATTTTTTTGGCATGTGCATAGGAAGAGGCCTAAGACAAACTATTATACCCCCACCAAACTTTATCTTCCTCTGAAATAAGTAGAAACTTCTGATCTTCTTTCTCAAAAATGTCGGTCTTCTTCTCAATCATCAACATCATCTTCCTCCACCATCTCCACCACCACAAAACACATACGAGCACCATCGACTACATCATCTTCCTCCACCACCTATACCGTCTCCATCACCACAGAAAACACCACATCATCTTCCTCTACCACCATCGTCGATACCACTATCATTATTGAAATTATCATGTTTCTTTAACACTATCATCAACACCGACACTAACTCCACCACCATCATAGTGAGTTTTCTTAATACACTAATTTAATTGAATTTCCCAAATTCATAAAATGCCATAATTTAATCGAAATTTCTCAAAAATTCATAAACTTAAAGAATTTGGGTTTTGTGTCAAATCAATTCACAAGATTTGAAATGACGAACATGCTCAAATTAGTTGGTTTTGAAACCCTAATTGTCTTTCTGATTATATTTGATTTCAAAATGGTTTTGGTTTTAGTTTGTGATTTTTCCATCTTAGTATACGTTTTAATATTTGTTTCCAAGTTTTAGCATGTGTTATCCCTTGATGAAATTGGTTTCATTATGTGTTATCACTAAGTGAAATTGGTTTCATCATGTGTAGCCTCTGGATGAGCCTAGTTTTTTCATATGTTGCCACTGGATGAAATTGGTTTCATAGTGTGTTATATATCACTGGATGAAATTGGTTTTACCATGTGTTATCACTGGATGAAATTGGTTTCATCATGTATTGCCATTGGATGAACCTAGTTTTATCATGTATTTCCACTGGATGAAATTTGTTTCATCATGTGTTGCCACCGGACGAGCCTGGTTTTGTCCAGGTTTCAGCACGTGTTGAAATTTGTTACTGTAGAACTAAATCAACACTTTTTTTTTTTTTTTTTTTTTTTGCAATCCTGAATATGGAATATAAGTTTTTACAGTCCTGATTCAATATGGTATTATCTATCATCAACTAATTCATGAAGAGTTATTGGAGGACAAGAAAGAAAATTAATTTGAGGATTAAAAAGCATCTTCTTCTTTGAATCGAAGGTCTCTGAAACATTTTAAGAAGACAAGGGCATGTTGGTCCATTCCAGTTAATTAAGAAACAAAATTCTAGGTGGAATATCCAAAATGGATAATAGAAAAGTACCTTTTTATATCATGCACACATGTTTTTTTCACCCTGAAATTATTGTTTTAGGACTATTCGACCAATTTTGTGTAAAGATTAATATGAAAGATGCGGTAAAATAACTCTAACAATAAAAGCGAGAAGAGAATGAATTATGTATTCTTTAGTTTCTATATGATAACAATCTTTTTTCAAAACAATAACAATCTAAATCAAGACATCAACTCTTTTATGTACACATAATTAGTCGACTAAAATTAAAAATAGAAATTTCTTAACAATAATAGTATTTATCTTTTACTTGATTGCATCATGTAATCAAGCGGCTGGTGCTGCTGCTCGAGTCCGGTGAATAAGCTCCACCTCCTGTAAGACCACCTCTGGAGGAAGTGTAGGGACTACTGGTGCACCTAAGGCATCTGCTGCACGTCGAGCTGCTGCTGCCGCCTCTGCTGCACGTCTAGCTCGACGTGCACGTATGGCTGCGTAAACACAAATCACAACTAAACTAACCATGAAAAATACTAGAAGCATCCAAGCCCACCAAGGCATCTCGTGATCTTGGTCAGGTGGATCACGACCCTCATCCACAGGTAAAGTCGAAGCCATCTGCATACAAATATAAAGACAACCTTAATAACCCAATATATAGTAGCAATACAAAGATAAATCAAAAAAGACTTCGAAGGTACCATGTAATAGATACTGAGACAACAATGGTATATTCTCATGCAAGGCATATTCCTATGTGCAAGTCAAATATCATTATTTTTCACCTTAACATTCACTATTTTGTATACTTTAGCATTCACTATTGGGTATGCCAAAGTACCAAACATATCTGCCTATAATATGCCCCACCACACAAAACAAATATACTTTTTATTTATTACGGTCCCACGCAAGGTAGCTTTTGATAAAATTTGGATTGGACAGGCATAAATAGTACTTAAAACGACCACTATGTCCAAAATTTGTTGCATCATTCTAAACCAAAAGGAGGGACAATTGGCAACTAATGAGTTGGATAAAATAATAAAACAAATGGAAATGACATTTGTTTCTTTTACTAAGTTCATATACTCCCGCTTGATCCGAGTTAGGACATGATTTCTTTTTCTTTTTTAACAAAATTATTGCAAGAGAATTTAGGGAAGAAGGATCCTGTCTAGAGGAGCAATAGTTATCTTCACGATCCATTCCATTATAGAACAAAACCAACATTTTGAAATTGAAAAATCCTCAAGATTGAAAACAAAAACTCCCATTAAAATTCCATTATAGAAATACCATAAATGGTACATTCTTGTGTGATTTTTGGTACACCACCCCATAACAATTTTGATAACAGTGAAGCAAACACAAAGGTAACAAGTTACATTGTTGATTTGTTTAACTTGAGATCTTGAACGAAGGTAGTTTTAGATTATGAGTTAATCACGGTGATGGGTTTTTAATTAGGATTACAATGACCCACTCAATCAAACAAAGAGGATTAAGAACATAGATCTTACCTGATCAAAATAGAATGCTGAAAAGAGAATCAAATTGATCGAAACCCACACTTGCTGGTATCATAAAACAAAAGTTTCTATCAGATATCAAACTTCAAACTACGAAAAACTGCAACCAATTT
Organism: Papaver armeniacum; assembly: GCA_023531295.1. NCBI lineage: Eukaryota > Viridiplantae > Streptophyta > Magnoliopsida > Ranunculales > Papaveraceae > Papaver > Papaver armeniacum. Next base: position 129,995 of record JAJJWW010012579.1, read on the forward strand.
GATTGATTTGAAAATTTTACCTGATTTGAAAAAGATTCGATGAACCAAACCAGATTGAAATTCCTCTCTCCACTGGAGCTCTGTCTGGGAAGCAAGACTGCAAGAGAGAATAGTAACAAAAGTTTCAATTTCAAATTGAACCAATTTTTAGTAGAGATCTGAGTTGTATTATTTTGATTTGACAAACCAAGATCCGATGAACGTACACTAGTGATTGATTGAAAATAATTTCTTGAAATTTCACGAAAAAAGCTTTCCCTGTTCTTGATCCTCGAAATTTCACGAAAAAAAACCTCTCTGTTCTTCGACTCTTCCCCACTTCATCTTCTTGAATTTAATAAGTAAGTTGAATCGAAACTTTACTAGATTTAGTCAGATCCTATTTTCGCAAATCCCACATCTTTGAACTTTTATAGCAAACTTCACATGGTGAGGTTTTTGTTTTTATTTAAGTTTGAGAGTTTTTGATTTTCAGAGGGAAATTTGAGTTAATCGGTTTTTCATTGAGTTGACTCGGAATGGGGGTGTATGATTTTACGATTTAGAAATCGTGTGGACTATTTTGAGTTAGAACGGAAATTGACGTGAAAAAAAGCATGCCAGCCAAACAAGGATAAATCAAAGGTAAAGTCGAAGCCATCTGCATACAAATATAAAGACAACCTTAATAACCCAATATATAGTAGCAATCTGTATTATAAGGGACAATGGTGTTCTTCCATATAGACGGTCATCTACATTTCAGACACATAAAGGACGTTTCAGATTGAGTCATATGTTTTGGTTTTTCGATTTACATTTTTAGCATATAAAGAAGGGTTGAGATTGAGACAACTGATTTAAGATTTTCAATCTACATTTCCAAGGGTCCAGATTGAGCCACATATTTCAATCTCCACTTCACCCTCCCAGTGTCATTTATTTGGATTTATTCTTCACATTCAATGTGAAAGCGTTTCTTTTATTGTAAATTAAACTCCCTCTTAATTCATGCTTCAAAAAATAAAATTTGATTATTTTCTTTCATCTTCTTCGTCCTCTTTTTTCTTTCATCAATTTTTTTTTAAAAGATCTTCTTATGCCCGTAATATTTCTATTTCTCCAATGTGTAAAATATTTCTCCCAAAGAATATCTTTTTATCATCCACTGCATATTGGAAAGACGGTTAGTTATTATATTTGTTCTCTTATAGTTTGTACTTTTTTATAGTTTATTAATTTTCATCAAAATTTCTTTTCATCTAATTGGTGTTTTTAAATCTGGATTATTGAGAAATGTTTTAGATTTTTTATTTTTATTTTGTGGTTTTGTGTAAAGATTAGATTAGCGCTCATTAGATTCATCAAATGGTTTTAAAGCGCAGTAGCTGCAGCTTTTTCAACTTAATGTTTGTATTTCTCTCTGCTCTCTGAATTAGAATTTCATTTTTAAATTTGTATGGTGAATATTTTTATTTTTTCCCAGTTAATTTTACTTTAGATTATTAAGTTTTGTTTGAATTTGATTTTGTACATCCCACTTCCTCTTCACAAGAATTATAAAGGTTGATTATTTTTCAAGTTCTATATTTTATTCTTAATCCTGTAAATTTACTTTTTCGTATGATTTCCAAGTCTCACTTGAAGTGTTAATACGTGAGCACTACCAGTTGAATTAGCTTTTGTTCATCGTACTTCTTTTTGTGTTTATAGCAATCTTGGTGGCTTTATCTAACCCAAAATTTTTCACTTTCTGTAGACCTCGAATATGGGCAAATATGGAAGTTGAATCTACGAACCAAATACCGAAAAATAGACATTTTCTTTATCCAACTGCACAAATTATTTTAAGGTATTATATTGTAATGTAAATAATTATAGAGGAGATCCATTCATCGATTAGGTTCTTTGATTTTCTTAATTTTATTTAACAAAAATAACGTTTCAAACATTTATAAATTAGTCTTTGTTGTCCTTCGTTTACTTTGGCACTCTTGGTTTTACAATCTTTGGTCCATTTTTGTTCTATTGGTAAGTTGGAGTTTTTTGGCTATTTTTTTGTTGTTGTTGTTGTTATATTTTTTGTTCTGGTATGCATGTGATGATTTTAGTGCTTTTCTTACTTGAGTTAGATCTGTTAGCAGTGTAATTAATTTTTGAATTTTAGGATAGTTTATAAAATATTTTAAAATCCTTCCTTTGCATTTAGCTGTATTATCATTTCAATTTTTCAAATTTGCAGGTCCATGGAAACTTTTTCGGAAATGAAATACCACCTAAAGTAAGGGAGAAGGGAAACAGGTTGGTTTTCTCTGTCGAGGTAAATACCAATATTTGATTTTGTACATTGAGGTTTGGTAAAACTCTTTTCATTACATATTTCGGATGAATTTAGCACTGCTAGAGTCCATTGTAGCAATGTTTACGAAGTATAATATAGGATATCGTTATTAATAACTTTAGGGGGTTTGCGCAAGGTCAGATTCGTTTGCCATATATATATTTAAGGTCGGTGAAAGGTTTATTCACGTTTATGTACTGTTGGTCTCACTGCAAGATACTTTTGGACCCTTAATACCAATTGAGCTTGGATAAAGTATAAAAGTTCGGTATTTTTTCCAGGGACCTACTATATGTTCAGTTCGTACAATTCTCAATAAGTTTTAAACTCAGTTTTGTATAACACCACATAAGAGGTTGGAGCAAATTTAAATTATCAATTATGTGAATGCTTTGTGAGAAGGTCTGAGATGTTGTGAGGGAACAAGGAGGTTGTAAAATTGTAAGTTTTGTCATATCATTTGACTCTTTTAACTCTTTATGCATGTACTTCGAAATAAGATATTTTGTTATTAGAGGTCCAACACCCAACACATTGGTTCTTGCAACGGTGTCTATATTTCATTTTTTACAGGATAACTGAAAATCAGAGTTTGTGTTATTAGTGTGTTACCTGGTGATTATACCGATATCGGTCTGTGAAATCTGTTTGTTGGGAATTCGCTGAACAATGAAAAGCTAAAAAATATTTTATGTAAAATATGGTACTGTCCAATAGCAACATAGATTATGAATTGGGATTGTGGTGTCGAATGTCAGTTGGTTCAATAAAAATTCAATTTTGTTATGGAATAAAATCAGTAATCAGTTGCTTGATGATTTATGAAAACAAATAGTTGGTGGCATGTGTCGTGTTAATTAATGAGACTAAAACTAAATTTTACATCTCTTTCCAATATCGTACTTAGTTCCCTGCCCTTTTTCTATTCTCAAGTGCTTATGATTCAATCGGGATAAGATTATGTTGAGTTAGTGTGTCACTTTCTTATAGATTAGTCGTTTGAAATCAATTATGTTGAGTAATTTATTTTGATATTGTAACAAATTAGAAAGCTTGTACGATAGCCATGAAGAAGTTCCTTAGGCACAATCTTTCCTTATAAAAGTTAATTTGTAACACTATTTCATAATGAATATGGATATGTTGATGGTGGTTTTTAGACAAGGGGTAAAATCGTAAAACCCCATGACCTAGTGTTACCCGCAACACATTAACTAAGAGCATTTAACTCGGTGTAAATAATTAATAGGGGTATTTTTTCAAAATACCGGATTAGGGTTTTCAACACGTAACCCTAATTCCAAAACCAAGCCGCACCCTGCGCACCATGGCAACAATGCCAAACCAAGCCGCACCCTGCGCGCCATGGCAACAATGCCAAACCAAGCCGCATACTGCGCGCCATGGCAACAATGCCAAACCAAGCAGCATACTGCGCGCCATGGCAACAATGCCAAACCAAGCCGCATACTGCGCGCCATGGCAACAATGCCAAACCAAGCCGCATACTGCGCACCATGGCAACAATGTCAAACCAAGCCGCATACTGCGCACCGCGGCAATAATGCCAAATCTCCAAGCCGCTATGCCTTTGGCCCACGCCAAATATAGCGCCCTAGGTTTGCAAGACTTGCAACTAGGTCAACATGGCTGCACGTGCCATTGGCACATGCCAACACGTGTCGCAAGCCATATTTCCAAGCCGTTATGCCTTTGGCCCACGCCAAATATAGCGCCCTAGGCTTGCAAGACTTGCAACTAGGTCAACATGGCTGCACGTGCCATTGGCACATGCCAACATGTGTCGCAAGCCATATTTCCAAACCGCTATGCCTTTGGCCCACGCCAAATATAGCGCCCTAGGTTTGCAAGACTTGCAACTAGGTCAACATGGCTGCACGTGCCATTGGCACATGCCAACACGTGTCGCAAGCCATATTTCCAAGCCGCTATGCCTTTGGCCCACGCCAAATATAGCGCCCTAGGCTTGCAAGACTTGCAACTAGGTCAACATGGCCGCACGTGCCATTGGCACATGCCAACACGTGTCGCAAGCCATATTTCCAAGCCGCTATGCCTTTGGCCCACGCCAAATATAGCGCCCTAGGCTTGCAAGACTTGCAACTAGGTCAACATGGCTGCACGTGCCATTGGCACATGCCAACACGTGTCGCAAGCCATATTTCCAAAGCCGCTACGCCTTTGGCCCACGCCAAATATAGCGCCCTAGGCTTGCAAGACTTGCAACTAGGTCAACATGGCTGCACGTGCCATTGGCACATGCCAACACGTGTCGCAAGCCATATTTCCAAGCCGCTATGCCTTTGGCCCACGCCAAATATAGCGCCCTAGGCTTGCAAGACTTGCAACTAGGTCAACATGGCCGCACATGCCATTGGCACATGCCAACACGTGCCGCAAGCCATATTTCCAAGCCGCTATGCCTTTGGCCCACGCCAAACATAGTGCCCTAGGTTTGCAAGACTTGCAACTAGGTCAACATGGCCGCATGTGCCATTGGCACATGCCAACACGTGCCGCAAGCCATATTTCTAAGCCGCTATGCTTTTGGCCCACGCCCAACATAGCGCCCTAGGTTTGCAAGACTTGCAACTAGGTCAACATGGCCGCACGTGCCATTGGCACATGCCAACACGTGCCGCAAGCCATATTTCCAAGCCGCTATGCCTTTGGCCCACGCCAAACATAGCGCCCTAGGTTTGCAAGACTTGCAACTAGGTCAACATGGCCGCATGTGCCATTGGCACATGCCAACACGTGCCGCAAGCCATATTTCTAAGCCGCTATGCCTTTGGCCCACGCCAAATATAGCGCCCTAGGCTTGCAAGACTTGCAACTAGGTCAGCAAGGCATTCCGCACATGCCATTGGCACATGCCAAACACACACGCTGGTAGCCTAACTTGCAAACCGTGCAACCTACCACCAAGGCATTCCGCACATGCCATTGGCACATGCCAAACACACACGCTGGTATCCTAACTTGCAAACCGTGCAACCTACCACCAAGGAATTCCGCACATGCCATTAGCACATGCCAAGCACACACGCTGGTAGCCTAACTTGCAAACCGTGCAACCTACCACCAAGGCATTCCGCACATGCCATTGGCACATGCCAAACACACACGCTGGTAACCTAACTTGCAAACCATGCAACCTACCACCAAGGCATTCCGCACATGCCATTGGCACATGCCACACGCGCCACTAGCAGCGCCACTTGCACTCAAGATGCAACCAACACTCGAGACATCGATACAAACCGGGGATGCTTCTTTAGGGTTTTGGTTTGCGGTCACAAGATGCGGCAGTACACTACGCTCACATTAAGAAAGCGTGAAAAGGAATAAAGCGGTCAAATAAAAGAGGAAATAATGGTGAAAAACGTTTTCGCCCATTAAACCATGCGGTTACCACCTCCTCCCATTATTTCACCCTTTACTCTCTTCCTTCATGAGGGTGGTACGTTTCAATCTCGACTTGTATAAATAGGTCTTACCTATTTCCACCGCATACAACAAGTCTCGGTCAGAGAAATATACTACACTTACACTCTCAGAAAGGCAACCTTGCAAGCTCTCCCAAAAAGCTTTCATCTCTTGCAAGCTTCCTAAGCTTTCACTTTCTCGATACAAGTCGAGATACTACTCTCCTCAACACCTTTCTTTGCTTCCCTCCCAAATCAACCCTTCTCCTCCACTTTGTGACCGAAGCAAAAGTCCGGGAACGGCCATTTCTTGGTTTTGGCCGGACTTGTACAGATTGATCTCTCGAACCTATAAAGTTCTCACGTGCAGCACATTTGTTTAGGGTTTGAACCAGTTTCTCACTCACCTACCGAATTTACCAAAATCGGCAGAAACGATTTTTACCCATAAACAGGATATTACAACTAGAGAAAGTTTGAAACACCAACAACACTACCATCTTATATTAAAAATTACTTTCTCTTGCATTTGGTCGCTGCAGTAGTCTCACTTCAAGCTACTCTTTTAAATAAGCCATTAAATTTCATGTCTTTTTAATATAATGCGGAACTGATATTTTTCCTAAATTATACAGGTGAACTATTGAAACTCATGCTTTTGCAAATACTTTTTTCCGTTTGATCGTTGGCATATTGATCTCGATGAAAGATTTTCCTAACAACAATCCACTTATACAGATATGGGCAATCATTCTCGGTATGGAATGGGCTATCTTAAATAGTTGGTTAGACATAAGTTAAATTTGGCCTCCTGTAGTCATCAAGCATTAATGTTCCTTTCAAGGTTATGTACAAAATGGTGTGCATACATGTATTCTCTTTGATTTCTATAGTAAGTTGGATGTTAATCCTATATTTTTGTATGCATAGGCAAAATTGAAAAAGTGTGTATGGAACCGCGACATGTTGGATTTTGGGAACATGAACACCAGCATATGCATCATCTCTTAAATTCTTTTTCTCTCTTTATACAATTTTTAGAACTTCTGTCCAAAGTTTCAAAGAACTTTGTAAAGGTATTGGAATAATATGGGGTGATAGTCATGTAAAAGTTGTTGTTGTTCAATTTTAATGTTTCCATATTTTACAAATATTTACGTAAAATTCCACAATTCTGCTATTTATTAGAGAGATTTACATATTTTTGGTTAATTATTAGTCTAAAATTATGCATTCAAAACAAAATTAAGTATGACTCAACCAAAAACAAAAAGATCAAATTTAAGTCAATATAGGTGATTGTTTATTAGAGATCATCATCATAATAGCCTCTTGAGCAGCGTGTCTAGCGTACGTATGTAAAAAAGTAAATTCTAATAACACTAGGAAAAAGTGACACAATGTAATACCACTGCAGTTAGATTTAACATGACATATGTCGAAATACGATAAGAAATAATTATTCGGCAACACCGAGAACAAATTAAATCCCGTGCCGTGACGGCACGGGTCATATCCTAGTACAAAGATAAATCAAAAAAGACTTCGAAGGTACCATGTAATAGATACTGAGACAACAATGGTATATTCTCATGCAAGGCATATTCCTATGTGCATGTCAAATATAATTATTTGGCACCTTAACATTCACTATTTTGTATACTTTAGCATTCACTATTGGGTATGCCAAAGTACCAAACATATGTGCCTATAATATGCCCCAACACACAAACACAAATATACTTTTTATTTATTACGGTCTCACACAACACTATTAAATATTCCCTCCGTTCCTAAATAATAGGCTGGTTTCTATAAATAAATGTTTCAAAAAAAATAGGCTGGTTTCCTAATTGGGAAAGTCAAATGTTACTTTAGTTTTCTGGGACAACTTTTCTCTTAACTTCTTTTGATGACAAGTGTCATGTGAACCATTTCATTTTACTTCTTTTGGTGACAAGTGTCATGAGACCATTTCACTTCACTTCTTTTATTGACAAGTGTCATGAGGACCACTTTCAATGATTAGTTCTCTTAATTTCCTTAATGTTATCTAAAAACAAAACCGGCCTATAAAAAAAGAACGGAGGGAGTATACATCTTCAATAAAATTTTTATCATTGTGGGCATAAAACGCAAGGTAGCTTTTGATAAAATTTGGATTGGACAAGCATAAATCTCCCCCTCTTTAAGGCAAGCAAGCTTAATTGAAATCCTTACTCGTTTTTTTGGTTCACCAAACGGAAAATGGTTCACCAAACGGAAAATGGTTCACCAAACGGTTTAGGGACTAATATGTTAACAAAATAAGGACTGTTTAGTTAAGGAATATAAATAAGGAGAGAAATGCTTAACAGAATAGGGACTTAAAAATAATAATATATAAAATCTTTTATTTACAAAAATGCCATTTTTATAAAAATAAAGATAAATATTTTAAAAATTTGTATCTTCTAAATGGTACGTCGGATTTTCGTGAAATTTATATATTTGGAAATTTCTTTCAATCACCTACGCAACGAGTATAAACAACCATATCAAATTTTTACTTTTTAATATATTTATAATTCTCCGAAAAAATAACTATAATTTAAAGGTAAATTGAAAGAGTTTATGTACTTTTTATATGTTGCATATATAATGCTCAAATACTTCACTTGATATACTATAAAATTACTTAGAAAAGTATATAGATTTGAGTTTCGATACGGAAGATTACCTCTGTTTCATTAAAAGGGATACTTTAATATTTTTTTTTCCTTTCCATTTTTACCTAATATTCGTCTAAATTAAAAAGTAAAATGAAGGTACCACATTTCATAAATAGAATGAAAAATTAATGTTGCCGACGTGAATCGCACGTGCTCACTACTTGTAGTACTTAAAACGACCACCATGTCCAAAATTTGTTGCATCATTCTAAACCAAAAGGAGGGACAATTGGCAACTAATGAGTTGGATAAAATAATTAAACAGTGGAAATGACATTTGTTTCTTTTACTAAGTTCATATACTCCCACTGATCTGAACCGGCCGGACATGATTTCTTTTTTTTAACAAAATTATTGCAAGAGAATTTACGGAATAAGGATCCTGGCTAGAGGAGCAATAGTTATCTTCCCGATCCATTTCCATTATAGAACAAAACCAACATTTTGAAATTGAAAAATCCTTAAGATTGAAAACAAAAACCCCCATTAAAATTCCTCAAAAGGGAAGACTAAAACAGTACTACAATAAATGGTACATTCTTGTGTGATTTTTGGCAATCTTGATAAAAGGGAAGACTAAAACAAAGGTAATTAATCACGGTGATGATTTGTTTAACTTGAGATCTTGAACGAAGGTAGTTTTATATTATGAATTAATCACGGTGATAGGTTTTTAATTAGGATTACAATGACCCACTCAATCAAACAAAGAGGATTAAGAACATAAATCTTACCTGATCAAAACGGAATGATGAAAAGAGAATCAAATTGATCGAAACCCACACTTGATGGTATCATAAAACAAAAATTTCTATCAGATATCAAACTTCAAACTACGAAAAACTGCAACCAATTTGATTGATTTGAAAATGTTACCTGATTTGAAAAAGATCTGATGAACCAAACCAGATTGAAATTTCTCTCTCCACTGGTGCTCTGTCTGGGAAGCAAGACTGCAAGAGAGAATAGTAACAAAAGTTTCAATTTCAAATTGAACCAGTTTTTAGTAGAGATATGAGTTGTATTATTTTACCTGATTTGACAAACCAAGATTCGATGAACGTACACTAGTGATTGATTGAAAATAATTTCTTGAAATTTCACGAAAAAAGCTTTCCCTGTTCTTGTTTCTCGAAATTTCACGAAAAAAACCTCTGTTCTTCGACTCTTCCCCCACTTCATCTTCTTGAATTTAATAAGTAAGTTGAATCTGAAACTTTACTAGATTTAGTTGTATCCTATTTCTGCAAATCCCACATCTTTGAACTTTTATAGCAAACTTCACATGGTGAGGTTTTTGTTTTTATTTAAGTTTGAGATTTTTTTGATTTTAGAGGGAAATTTGAGTTAATCGGTTTTCATTGAGTTGACTCGGAATGGGGGTGTATGATTTTACGATTTAGAAATCGTGTGGACTATTTTGAGTTAGATCGGAAATTGACGTGAAAAAAAGCATGCCAGCCAAACAAGGATAAAACAAAGGTAAAGTCGAAGCCATCTGCATACAAATATAAAGACAACCTTAATAACACAATATATAGTAGCAATACAAAGATAAGTCAAAAAAGACTTCGAAGGTACCATGTAATAGATACTGAGACAACAATGGTATATTCTCATGCAAGGCATATTCCTATGTGCAAGTCAAATATCATTATTTGGCACCTTAACATTCACTATTTTGTATACTTTAGCATTCACTATTGGGTATGCCAAAGTACCAAACATATGTGCCTATAATATGCCCCACCACACAAAACAAATATACTTTTTATTTATTACGGTCCCACGTTTAAGGTAGCTTTTGATAAAGTTTGGATTGGACAGGCATAAATAGTACTTAAAACGACCACCATGTCCAAAATTTGTTGCATCATTCTAAACCAAAAGGAGGGACAATTGGCAACTAATGAGTTGGATAAAATAATAAAACAATGGAAATGACATTTGTTTATTTTACTAAGTTCATATACTCCCGCCGATCCGAGTCGGCCGAACATGATTTTTTTTTTTTTTTTTTTTTAACAAAATTATTGCAAGAGAATTTAGGGAAGAAGGATCCGGCTAGAGGAGCAATAATTGTCTTCCCGATCCATTCCATTATAGAAAAAACCAACATTTTGAAATTGAAAAACCTCAAGATTGAAAACAAAAACCCCCATTAAAATTCCATTATAGAACTACAATAAATGGTAGATTCTTGTGTGATTTTTGGTACACCACCCCATAGCAATTTTGATAACAGTGAAGCAAAACAAAGGTAACAAGTTACATTGTTGATTTGTTTAACTTGATATCTTGAACGAAGGTAGTTTTAGATTATGAATTAATCACGGTGATGGTTTTTAATTAGGATTACAATGACCCACTCAATCAAACAAAGAGGATTAAGAACATAGATCTTACACGATCAAAACGGAATGATGAAAAGAGAATCAAATTGATCGAAACCCACACTTGCCGGTATCATAAAACAAAAGTTTCTATCGGATATCAAACTTCAAACTACTTAAAACTATAACCAATTTGATTGATTTGAAAATTTTACCCGATTTGAAAAAGATCCGATGAACCAAACCAGCATTGAAATTTCTCTCTCCATTGGTGCTCTGTCTGGGAAGCAAGGCAAGAGAGAATAGTAACAAAAGTTTCAATTTCAAATTGAACCAATTTTTAGTAGAGATATGAGTTGTATTATTTTACCTGATTTGACAAACCAAGATCCGATGAACGTACACTAGTGATTGATTGAAAATAATTTCTTGAAATTTCACGAAAAAGCTTTCCCCTGTTCTTGATTCTCGAAATTTCACGAAAAAAACCTCTGTTCTTTCGACTCTTCCCCCACTTCATCTTCTTGAATTTAATAAGTAAGTTGAATCGAAACTTTACTAGATTTAGTTGTATCCTATTTCTGCAAATCCCACATCTTTGAACTTTTATAGCAAACTTCACATGGTGAGGTTTTTGTTTTTATTTAAGTTTGAGATTTTTTTGATTTTCGTGAGGGAAATTTGAGTTAATCGGTTTTTCATTGAGTTGACTCGGAATGGGGGGTGTATGATTTTACGATTTAGAAATCGTGTGGACTATTTTGAGTTAGATCGGAAATTGACGTGAAAAAAGCATGCCACCCAAACAAGGATAAAACAAAGGTAAAGTCGAAGCCATCTCGCATACAAATATAAAGACAACCTTAATAACACAATATATAGTAGCAATACAAAGATAAGTCAAAAAAGACTTCGAAGGTACCATGTAATAGATACTGAGACAACAATGGTATATTCTCATGCAAGGCATATTCCTATGTGCAAGTCAAATATCATTATTTGGCACCTTAACATTCACTATTTTGTATACTTTAGCATTCACTATTGGGTATGCCAAAGTACCAAACATATCTGCCTATAATATGCCCCACCACACAAAACAAATATACTTTTTATTTATTACGGTCCCACGCAAGGTAGCTTTTGATAAAGTTTGGATTGGACAGGCATAAATAGTACTTAAAACGACCACCATGTCCAAAATTTGTTGCATCATTCTAAACCAAAAGGAGGGACAATTGGCAACTAATGAGTTGGATAAAATAATAAAACAGTGGAAATGACATTTGTTTCTTTTACTAAGTTCATATACTCCCGCTGATCTGAGTCGGCCGAACATGATTTTTTTTTTTTTTAACAAAATTATTGCAAGAGAATTTAGGGAAGAAGGATCCTGGCTAGAGGAGCAATAGTTGTCTTCCCGATCCATTCCATTATAGAACAAAACCAACATTTTGAAATTGAAAAACCTCAAGATTGAAAACAAAAAACCCCATTAAAATTCCATTATAGAACTACAATAAATGGTAGATTCTTGTGTGATTTTTGGTACACCACCCCATAGCAATTTTGATAACAATGAAGCAAACACAAAGGTAACAAGTTACATTGTTGATTTGTTTAACTTGATATCTTGAACGAAGGTAGTTTTAGATTATGAATTAATCACGGTGATGGTTTTTAATTAGGATTACAATGACCCACTCAATCAAACAAAGAGGATTAAGAACATAGATCTTACCTGATCAAAACGGAATGATGAAAAGAGAATCAAATTGATCGAAACCCACACTTGCTGGTATCATAAAACAAAAGTTTCTATCAGATATCAAACTTCAAACTACGAAAAACTGCAACCAATTTGATTGATTTGAAAATTTTACCTGATTTGAAAAAGATCTGATGAACCAAACCAGATTGAAATTTCTCTCTCCATTGGTGCTCTGTCTGGGAAGCAAGACTGCAAGAGAGAATAGTAACAAAAGTTTCAATTTCAAATTGAACCAATTTTTAGTAGAGATATGAGTTGTATTATTTTACCTGATTTGACAAACCAAGATCCGATGAACGTACACTAGTGATTGATTGAAAATAATTTCTTGAAATTTCACGAAAAAAGCTTTCCCTGTTCTTGATTCTCGAAATTTCACGAAAAAAACCTCTGTTCTTCGACTCTTCCCCCACTTCATCTTCTTGAATTTAATAAGTAAGTTGAATCTGAAACTTTACTAGATTTAGTTGTATCCTATTTCTGCAAATCCCACATCTTTGAACTTTTATAGCAAACTTCACATGGTGAGGTTTTTGTTTTTATTTAAGTTTGAGATTTTTTTGATTTTCAAGAGGAAATTTGAGTTAATCGGTTTTTCATTGAGTTGACTCGGAATGGGGTGTATGATTTTACGATTTAGAAATCGTGTGGACTATTTTGAGTTAGATCGGAAATTGACTTGAAAAAAAGCATGCCAGCCAAACAAGGATAAAACAAAGGTAAAGTCGAAGCCATCTGCATACAAATATAAAGACAACCTTAATAACACAATATATAGTAGCAATACAAAGATAAGTCAAAAAAGACTTCGAAGGTACCATGTAATAGATACTGAGACAACAATGGTATATTCTCATGCAAGGCATATTCCTATGTGCAAGTCAAATATCATTATTTGGCACCTTAACATTCACTATTTTGTATACTTTAGCATTCACTATTGGGTATGCCAAAGTACCAAACATATCTCGCCTATAATATGCCCCACCACACAAAACAAATATAGTTTTTATTTATTACGGTCCCACGCAAGGTAGATTTTGATAAAATTTGGATTGGACAGGCATAAATAGTACTTAAAACGACCACCATGTCCAAAATTTGTTGCATCATTCTAAACCAAAAGGAGGGACAATTGGCAACTAATGAGTTGGATAAAATAATAAAACAATGGAAATGACATTTGTTTCTTTTACTAAGTTCATATACTCCCGCTGATCTGAGTCGGCCGGACATGATTTTTTTTTTTTTTAACAAAATTATTGCAAGAGAATTTAGGGAAGAAGGATCCTCGGCTAGAGGAGCAATAGTTGTCTTCCGATCCATTCCATTATAGAACAAAACCAACATTTTGAAATTGAAAAACCTCAAGATTGAAAACAAAAACCCCATTAAAATTCCATTATAGAACTAAAATAAATGGTACATTCTTGTGTGATTTTTGGTACACCACCCCATAGCAATTTTGATAACAGTGAAGCAAACACAAAGGTAACAAGTTACATTGTTGATTTGTTTAACTTGATATCTTGAACGAAGGTAGTTTTAGATTATGAATTAATCACGGTGATGGTTTTTAATTAGGATTACAATGACCCACTCAATCAAACAAAGAGGATTAAGAACATAGATCTTACCTGATCAAAACGGAATGATGAAAAGAGAATCAAATTGATTGAAACCCACACTTGCTGGTATCATAAAACAAAAGTTTCTATCAGATATCAAACTTCAAACTACGAAAAACTGCAACCAATTTGATTGATTTGAAAATTTTACCTGATTTGAAAAAGATATGATGAACCAAACCAGATTGAAATTCCTCCCTCCACTGGTGCTCTGTCTGGGAAGCAAGACTGCAAGAGAGAATAGTAACAAAAGTTTCAATTTCAAATTGAACCAATTTTTAGTAGAGATCTGAGTTGTATTATTTTACCTAATTTGAAAAACCAAGATCCGATGAACGTACACTAGTGATTGATTGAAAATAATTTCTTGAAATTTCACGAAAAAAGCTTTCCCTGTTCTTGATTCTCGAAATTTCACGAAAAAAAACCTCTCTGTTCTTCGACTCTTCCCCAACTTCATCTTCTTGAATTTAATAAGTAAGTTGAATCTGAAACTTTACTAGATTTAGCTGTATCATATTTCTGCAAATCCCACATCTTTGAACTTTTATAGCAAACTTCACATGGTGAGGTTTTTGTTTTTATTTAAGTTTGAGATTTTTTGATTTTCAGAGGGAAATTTGAGTTAATCGGTTTTTCATTGAGTTGACTCGGAATGGGGGTGTATGATTTTACGATTTAGAGATCGTGTGGACTATTTTGAGTTAGATCGGAAATTGACGTGAAAAAAAGCATGCCAACCAAACAAGGATAAAACAAAGGTAAAGTCGAAGCCATCTGCATACAAATATAAAGACAACCTTAATAACACAATATATAGTAGCAATACAAAGATAAGTCAAAAAAGACTTCGAAGGTACCATGTAATAGATACTGAGACAACAATGGTATATTCTCATGCAAGGCATATTCCTATGTGCAAGTCAAATATCATTATTTGGCACCTTAACATTCACTATTTTGTATACTTTAGCATTCACTATTGGGTATGCCAAAGTACCAAACATATTTGCCTATAATATGCCCCACCACACAAAACAAATATACTTTTTATTTATTACGGTCCCACGCAAGGTAGCTTTTGATAAAGTTTGGATTGACAGCATAAATAGTACTTAAAACGACCACCATGTCCAAAATTTGTTGCATCATTCTAAACCAAAAGGAGGGACAATTGGCAACTAATGAGTTGGATAAAATAATAAAACAAATGGAAATGACATTTGTTTCTTTTACTAAGTTCATATACTCCCGCCTGATCCGAGTCTGGCCGAACATGATTTTTTTTTTTTTTTTAACAAAATTATTGCAAGAGAATTTAGGGAAGAAGGATCCTGCTAGAGGAGCAATAGTTGTCTTCCGATCCATTCCATTATAGAACAAAACCAACATTTTGAAATTGAAAAACCTCAAGATTGAAAACAAAAAACCCCATTAAAATTCCATTATAGAACTACAATAAATGGTAGATTCTTGTGTGATTTTTGGTACACCACCCCATAGCAATTTTGATAACAGTGAAGCAAACACAAAGGTAACAAGTTACATTGTTGATTTGTTTAACTTGAGATCTTGAACGAAGGTAGTTTTAGATTATGAATTAATCACGGAGATGGTTTTTAATTAGGATTACAATGACCCACTCAATCAAACAAAGAGGATTAAGAACATAGATCTTACCTGATCAAAACGGAATGATGAAAAGAGAATCAAATTGATTGAAACCCACACTTGCTGGTATCATAAAACAAAAGTTTCTATCAGATATCAAACTTCAAACTACGAAAAACTGCAACCAATTTGATTGATTTGAAAATTTTACCTGATTTGAAAAAGATATGATGAACCAAACCAGATTGAAATTCCTCTCTCCACTGGTGCGCTCGTGTCGGGGAAGCAAGACCGCAAGAGAGAATAGTAACAAAAGTTTCAATTTCAAATTGAACTAATTTTTAGTAGAGATCTGAGTTGTATTATTTTACCTGATTTGACAAACCAAGATCCGATGAACGTACACTAGTGATTGATTGAAAATAATTTCTTGAAATTTCACGAAAAAAGCTTTCCCTGTTCTTGATTCTCGAAATTTCACGAAAAAAACCTCTCTGTTCTTCGACTCTTCCCCCACTTCATCTTCTTGAATTTAATAAGTAAGTTGAATCTGAAACTTTACTAGATTTAGCTGTATCCTATTTCTGCAAATCCCACATATTTGAACTTTTATAGCAAACTTCATATGGTGAGGTTTTTGTTTTTATTTAAGTTTGAGATTTTTTGATTTTCAGAGGGAAATTTGAGTTAATCGGTTTTTCATTGAGTTGACTCGGAATGGGGGTGTATGATTTTACGATTTAAAAATCGTGTGAACTATTTTGAGTTAGAACGGAAATTGACGTGAAAAAAAGCATGCCAGCCAAACAAGGATAAATCAAAGGTAAAGTCGAAGCCATCTGCATACAAATATAAAGACAACCTTAATAACCCAATATATAGTAGCAATACAAAGATAAATCAAAAAAGACTTGAAGGTACCATGTAATAGATCTTTGAGACAACAATGGTATATTCTCATGCAAGGCATATTCCTATGTGCATGTCAAATATAATTATTTGGCACTTTAGCATTCACTATTTTGTATACTTTAGCATTCACTATTGGGTATGCCAAAGTACCAAACATATGTGCCTATAATATGCCCCAACACACAAACACAAACACAAATATACTTTTTATTTATTACGGTCTCACACAACACTATTAAATACTCCCTCCGTTCCTAAATAATAGGCTGGTTTCTATAAATAAATGTTTCAAAAAAATAGGCTGGTTTCCTAATTGGGAAAGTCAAATGTTACTTTAGTTTTCTGGGACCACTTTTCTCTTAACTTCTTTTGATGACAAGTGTCATGTGAACCATTTCATTTTACTTCTTTTGGTGACAAGTGTCATGAGACCATTTCACTTCACTTCTTTTATTGACAAGTGTCATGAGGACCACTTTCAATGATTAGTTCTCTTAATTTCCTTAATGTTCTCTAAAAACAAAACCGGCCTATAAAAAAAGAACGGAGGGAGTATACATCTTCAATCAAATTTTTATCATTGTGGGCATAAAACGCAAGGTAGCTTTTGATAAAATTTGGATTGGACAAGCATAAATCTCCCCCTCTTTAAGGCAAGCAAGCTTAATTGAAATCCTTACTCGTTTTTTTTGGGTCACCAAACGGTTTAGGGACTAATATGTTAACAAAATAGGGACTGTTTAGTTAAGAAATATAAATAAGGAGAGAAATGCTTAACAGAATAGGGACTTAAAAATAATAATATATAAAATCGTTTATTTACAAAAATGCCATTTTTATAAAAATAAAGATAAATATTTTAAAACTTTGTATCTTCTAAATGGTACGTCGGATTTTCGTGAAATTTATATATTTGGAAATTTCTTTCAATCACCTACGCAACGAGTATAAACAACCATATCAAATTTTTACTTTTTAATATATTTATAATTCTCCGAAAAAATAACTATAATTTAAAGGTAAATTGAAAGAGTTTATGTACTTTTTATATGTTGATATATAATGCTCAAATACTTCACTTGATATACTATAAAATTACTTAGAAAAGTATATAGATTTGAGTTTCGATACGGAATATTACCTCTGTTTCATTAAAAGTGATACTTTAATATATTTTTTTTCCTTTCCATTTTTACCTAATATTCGTCTAAATTAAAAAGTAAAATGAAGGTACCACATTTCATAAATAGAATGAAAAATTAATGTTGCCGACGTGAATCGCACGTGCT
The DNA here is from genome assembly GCA_023531295.1 of Papaver armeniacum. Classification (NCBI taxonomy): domain Eukaryota; kingdom Viridiplantae; phylum Streptophyta; class Magnoliopsida; order Ranunculales; family Papaveraceae; genus Papaver; species Papaver armeniacum. The sequence goes on from JAJJWW010012579.1 coordinate 148,019, forward strand.
CACTACTTGTAGTACTTAAAACGACCACCATGTCCAAAATTTGTTGCATCATTCTAAACCAAAAGGAGGGACAATTGGCAACTAATGAGTTGGATAAAATAATTAAACAGTGGAAATGACATTTGTTTCTTTTACTAAGTTCATATACTCCCACTGATCTGAGCCGGCCGGACATGATTTCTTTTTTTTTTAACAAAATTATTGCAAGAGAATTTACGGAGGAAGGATCTTGGCTAGAGGAGCAATAGTTATCTTCCCCATCCATTTTCATTACAGAACAAAACCAACATTTTGAAATTGAAAAATCCTTAAGATTGAAAACAAAAACCCCCATTAAAATTCCTCAAAAGAGAAGACTAAAACAGTACTACAATAAATGGTACATTCTTGTGTGATTTTTGGCAATCTTGATAAAAGGGAAGACTAAAACAGAGGTAATTAATCACGGTGATGATTTGTTTAACTTGAGATCTTGAACGAAGACTATGAATTAATCACGGTGATGGGTTTTTAATTAGGATTAGAATGACCCACTCAATCAAACAAAGAGGATTAAGAACATAGATCTTACCTGATCAAAACGGAATGATGAAAAGAGAATCAAATTTATTGAAACCCACACTTGCTGGTATCATAAAACAAAAGTTTCTATCAGATATCAAACTTCAAACTACGAAAAACTGCAACCAATTTGATTGATTTGAAATTTTTACCTGATTTGAAAAAGATATGATGAACCAAACCATGAAATTCCTCTCTCCACTGGTGCTCTGTCTGGGAAGCAAGACTGCAAGAGAGAATAGTAACAAAAGTTTCAATTTCAAATTGAACCAATTTTTAGTAGAGATCTGAGTTGTATTATTTTACCTGATTTGACAAACCAAGATCCGATGAACGTACACTAGTGATTGATTGAAAATAATTTCTTGAAATTTCACGAAAAAAGCTTTCCCTGTTTTTGATTCTCGAAATTTCACGAAAGAAAACCTCTCTGTTCTTCGACTCTTCCCCCACTTCATCTTCTTGAATTTAATAAGTAAGTTGAATCTGAAACTTTACTAGATTTAGCTGTATCCTATTTCTGCAAATCCCACATCTTTGAACTTTTATAGCAAACTTCATATGGTGAGGTTTTTGTTTTTATTTAAGTTTGAGATTTTTTGATTTTCAGAGGGAAATTTGAGTTAATCGGTTTTTCATTGAGTTGACTCGGAATGGGGGTGTATGATTTTACGATTTAGAAATCGTGTGGACTATTTTGAGTTAGAACGGAAATTGACGTGAAAAAAAGCATGCCAGCCAAACAAGGATAAATCAAAGGTAAAGTCGAAGCCATCTGCATATACAAATATAAAGACAACCTTAATAACCCAATATATAGTAGCAATACAAAGATAAATCAAAAAAGACTTCGAAGGTACCATGTAATAGATACTGAGACAACAATGGTATATTCTCATGCAAGGCATATTCCTATGTGCATGTCAAATATAATTATTTGGCACCTTAACATTCACTATTTTGTATACTTTAGCATTCACTATTGGGTATGCCAAAGTACCAAACATATGTGCCTATAATATGCCCCAACACACAAACACAAATATACTTTTTATTTATTACGGTCTCACACAACACTATTAAATACTCCCTCCGTTCCTAAATAATAGGCTGGTTTCTATAAATAAATGTTCAAAAAAAATAGGCTGGTTTCCTAATTGGGAAAGTCAAATGTTACTTTAGTTTTCTGGGACCACTTTTCTCTTAACTTCTTTTGATGACAAGTGTCATGTGAACCATTTCATTTTACTTCTTTTGGTGACAAGTGTCATGAGACCATTTCACTTCACTTCTTTTATTGACAAGTGTCATGAGGACCACTTTCAATGATTAGTTCTCTTAATTTCCTTAATGTTCTCTAAAAACAAAACCGACCTATAAAAAAAGAACGGAGGGAGTATACATCTTCAATCAAATTTTTATCATTGTGGGCATAAAACGCAAGGTAGCTTTTGATAAAATTTGGATTGGACAAGCATAAATCTCCCCATCTTTAAGGCAAGCAAGCTTAATTGAAATCCTTACTCGTTTTTTTGGGTCACCAAACGGTTTAGGGACTAATATGTTAACAAAATAGGGACTGTTTAGTTAAGGAATATAAATAAGGAGAGAAATGCTTAACAGAATAGGGACTTAAAAATAATAATATATAAAATCGTTTATTTACAAAAATGCCATTTTTATAAAAATAAAGATAAATATTTTAAAACTTTGTATCTTCTAAATGATACTTCGGATTTTCGTGAAATTTATATATTTGGAAAGCTCTTTCAATCACCTACGCAACGAGTATAAACAACCATATCAAATTTTTACTTTTTAATATATTTATAATTCTCCGAAAAAATAACTATAATTTAAAGGTAAATTGAAAGAGTTTATGTACTTTTTATATGTTGCATATATAATGCTCAAATACTTCACTTGATATACTATAAAATTACTTAGAAAAGTATATAGATTTGAGTTTCGATACGGAAGATTACCTCTGTTTCATTAAAAGGGATACTTTAATATATTTTTTTCCTTTCCATTTTTACCTAATATTCGTCTAAATTAAAAAGTAAAATGAAGGTACCACATTTCATAAATAGAATGAAAAATTAATGTTGCCGACGTGAATTGCACGTGCTCACTACTTGTAGTACTTAAAACGACCACCATGTCCAAAATTTGTTGCATCATTCTAAACCAAAAGGAGGGACAATTGGCAACTAATGAGTTGGATAAAATAATTAAACAGTGGAAATGACATTTGTTTCTTGTACTAAGTTCATATACTCCCACTGATCTGAGCCGGCCGAACATGATTTCTTTTTTTTTTTAACAAAATTATTGCAAGAGAATTTACGGAATAAGGATCCTGGCTAGAGGAGCAATAGTTATCTTCCCGATCCATTTCCATTATAGAACAAAACCAACATTTTGAAATTGAAAAATCCTTAAGATTGAAAACAAAAACCCCCATTAAAATTCCTCAAAAGGGAAGACTAAAACAGTACTACAATAAATGGTACATTCTTGTGTGATTTTTGGCAATCTTGATAAAAGGGAAGACTAAAACAGAGGTAATTAATCACGGTGATGATTTGTTTAACTTGAGATCTTGAACGAAGGTAGTTTTATATTATGAATTAATCACGGTGATGGGTTTTTAATTAGGATTACAATGACCCACTCAATCAAACAAAGAGGATTAAGAACATAAATCTTACCTGATCAAAACGGAATGATGAAAAGAGAATCAAATTGATCGAAACCCACACTTGCTGGTATCATAAAACAAAAGTTTCTATCAGATATCAAACTTCAAACTACGAAAAACTGCAACCAATTTGATTGATTTGAAAATTTTACCTGATTTGAAAAAGATTCGATGAACCAAACCAGATTGAAATTTCTCTCTCCACTGGAGCTCTGTCTGGGAAGCAAGACTGCAAGAGAGAATAGTAACAAAAGTTTCAATTTCAAATTGAACCAATTTTTAGTAGAGATATGAGTTGTATTATTTTACCTGATTTGACAAACCAAGATCCGATGAACGTACACTAGTGATTGATTGAAAATAATTTCTTGAAATTTCACGAAAAAAGCTTTCCCTGTTCTTGATTCTCGAAATTTCACGAAAAAAAACCTCTCTGTTCTTCGACTCTTCCCCCACTTCATCTTCTTGAATTTAATAAGTAAGTTGAATCTGAAACTTTACTAGATTTAGTTGTATCCTATTTCTGCAAATCCCACATCTTTGAACTTTTATAGCAAACTTCACATGGTGAGGTTTTTGTTTTTATTTAAGTTTGAGATTTTTTTGATTTTCAGAGGGAAATTTGAGTTAATCGGTTTTTCATTGAGTTGACTCGGAATGGGGGTGTATGATTTTACGATTTAGAAATCGTGTGGACTATTTTGAGTTAGATCGGAAATTGACGTGAAAAAAAGCATGCCAGCCAAACAAGGATAAAACAAAGGTAAAGTCGAAGCCATCTGCATACAAATATAAAGACAACCTTAATAACACAATATATAGTAGCAATACAAAGATAAGTCAAAAAAGACTTCGAAGGTACCATGTAATAGATACTGAGACAACAATGGTATATTCTCATGCAAGGCATATTCCTATGTGCAAGTCAAATATCATTATTTGGCACCTTAACATTCACTATTTTGTATACTTTAGCATTCACTATTGGGTATGCCAAAGTACCAAACATATCTGCCTATAATATGCCCCACCACACAAAACAAATATACTTTTTATTTATTACGGTCCCACGCAAGGTAGCTTTTGATAAAGTTTGGATTGGACAGGCATAAATAGTACTTAAAACGACCACCATGTCCAAAATTTGTTGCATCATTCTAGACCAAAAGGAGGGACAATTGGCAACTAATGAGTTGGATAAAATAATAAAACAAAGTGGAAATGACATTTGTTTCTTTTACTAAGTTCATATACTCCCGCCGATCCGAGTCGGCCCGAACATGATTTTTTTTTTTTTTTTTAACAAAATTATTGCAAGAGAATTTAGGGAAGAAGGATCCGGCTAGAGGAGCAATAGTTGTCTTCCCGATCCATTCCATTACAGAACAAAACCAACATTTTGAAATTGAAAAATCCTTAAGATTGAAAACAAAAACCCCCATTAAAATTCCTCAAAAGAGAAGACTAAAACAGTACTACAATAAATGGTACATTCTTGTGGGATTTTTGGCAATCTTGATAAAAGGGAAGACTAAAACAAAGGTAATTAATCACGGTGATGATTTGTTTAACTTGAGATCTTAAACGAAGACTATGAATTAATCACGGTGATGGGTTTTTAATTAGGATTACAATGACCCACTCAATCAAACAAAGAGGATTAAGAACATAGATCTTACCTAATCAAAACGGAATGATGAAAAGAGAATCAAATTGATTGAAACCCACACTTGCTGGTATCATAAAACAAAAGTTTCTATCAGATATCAAACTTCAAACTACGAAAAACTGCAACCAATTTGATTGATTTGAAAATTTAACCTGATTTGAAAAAGATATGATGAACCAAACCAGATTGAAATTCCTCTCTCCACTGGTGCTCTGTCTGGGAAGCAAGACTGCAAGAGAGAATAGTAACAAAAGTTTCAATTTCAAATTGAACCAAATTTTAGTAGAGATCTGAATTGTATTATTTTACTTGATTTGACAAACCAAGATCCGATGAACGTACACTAGTGATTGATTGAAAATAATTTCTTGAAATTTCACGAAAAAAGCTTTCCCTGTTCTTGATTCTCGAAATTTCACGAAAAAAACCTCTCTGTTCTTCGACTCTTCCCCCACTTCATCTTCTTGAATTTAATAAGTAAGTTGAATCTGAAACTTTACTAGATTTAGCTGTATCCTATTTTTGCAAATCCCACATCTTTGAACTTTTATAGCAAACTTCATATGGTGAGGTTTTTGTTTTTATTTAAGTTTGAGATTTTTTGATTTTCAGAGTGAAATTTGAGTTAATCGGTTTTTCATTGAGTTGACTCGGAATGGGGGTGTATGATTTTACGATTTAGAAATCGTGTGGACTATTTTGAGTTAGAACGGAAATTGACGTGAAAAAAAGCATGCCAGCCAAACAAGGATAAATCAAAGGTAAAGTCGAAGCCATCTGCATACAAATATAAAGACAACCTTAATAACCCAATATATAGTAGCAATACAAAGATAAATCAAAAAAGACTTCGAAGGTACCATGTAATAGATACTGAGACAACAATGGTATATTCTCATGCAAGGCATATTCCTATGTGCATGTCAAATATAATTATTTGGCACCTTAGCATTCACTATTTTGTATACTTTAGCATTCACTATTGGGTATGCCAAAGTACCAAACATATGTGCCTATAATATGCCCCAACACACAAACACAAATATACTTTTTATTTATTACGGTCTCACACAACACTATTAAATACTCCCTCCGTTCCTAAATAATAGGCTGGTTTCTATAAATCTGGTTTCCTAATTGGGAAAGTCAAATGTTACTTTAGTTTTCTGGGACCACTTTTCTCTTAACTTCTTTTGATGACAAGTGTCATGTGAACCATTTCATTTTACTTCTTTTGGTGACAAGTGTCATGAGACCATTTCACTTCACTTCTTTTATTGACAAGTGTCATGAGGACCACTTTCAATGATTAGTTCTCTTAATTTCCTTAATGTTCTCTAAAAACAAAACCGGCCTATAAAAAAAGAACGGAGGGAGTATACATCTTCAATCAAATTTTTATCATTGTGGGCATAAAACGCAAGGTAGCTTTTGATAAAATTTGGATTGGACAAGCATAAATCTCCCCCTCTTTAAGGCAAGCAAGCTTAATTGAAATCCTTACTCGTTTTTTTGGGTCACCAAACGGTTTAGGGACTAATATGTTAACAAAATAGGGACTGTTTAGTTAAGGAATACAAATAAGGAGAGAAATGCTTAACAGAATAGGGACTTAAAAATAATAATATATAAAATCGTTTATTTACAAAAATGCCATTTTTATAAAAATAAAGATAAATATTTTAAAACTTTGTATCTTCTAAATGGTACGTCGGATTTTCGTGAAATTTATATATTTGGAAAGCTCTTTCAATCACCTACGCAACGAGTATAAACAACCATATCAAATTTTTACTTTTTAATATATTTATAATTATCCGAAAAAATAACTATAATTTAAAGGTAAATTGAAAGAGTTTATGTACTTTTTATATGTTGATATATAATGCTCAAATACTTCACTTGATATACTATAAAATTACTTAGAAAAGTATATAGATTTGAGTTTCGATACGGAAGATTACCTCTGTTTCATTAAAAGTGATACTTTAATATTATTTTTTTTCCTTTCCATTTTTATCTAATATTCGTCTAAATTAAAAAGTAAAATGAAGGTACCACATTTCATAAATAGAATGAAAAATTAATGTTGCCGACGTGAATCGCACGTGCTCACTACTTGTAGTACTTAAAACGACCACCATGTCCAAAATTTGTTGCATCATTCTAAACCAAAAGGAGGGACAATTGGCAACTAATGAGTTGGATAAAATAATAAAACAGTGGAAATGACATTTGTTTCTTTTACTAAGTTCATATACTCCCGCTGATCTGAGTCGGCCGAACATGATTTTTTTTTTTTAACAAAATTATTGCAAGAGAATTTAGGGAAGAAGGATCCTGGCTAGAGGAGCAATAGTTGTCTTCCCGATCCATTCCATTACAGAACAAAACCAACATTTTGAAATTGAAAAATCCTTAAGATTGAAAACAAAAACCCCCATTAAAATTCCTCAAAAGAGAAGACTAAAACAGTACTACAATAAATGGTACATTCTTGTGTGATTTTTGGCAATCTTGATAAAAGGGAAGACTAAAACAGAGGTAATTAATCACGGTGATGATTTGTTTAACTTGAGATCTTGAACGAAGACTATGAATTAATCACGGTGATGGGTTTTTAATTAGGATTACAATGACCCACTCAATCAAACAAAGAGGATTAAGAACATAGATCTTACCTGATCAAAACGGAATGATGAAAAGAGAATCAAATTGATTGAAACCCACACTTGCTGGTATCATAAAACAAAAGTTTCTATCAGATATCAAACTTCAAACTACGAAAAACTGCAACCAATTTGATTGATTTGAAAATTTAACCTGATTTGGAAAAAGATATGATGAACCAAACCAGATTGAAATTCCTCTCTCCACCGGTGCTCGTCTGGGAAGCAAGATCGCAAGACAGAATAGTAACAAAAGTTTCAATTTCAAATTGAACCAATTTTTAGTAGAGATCGAGTTGTATTATTTTACCTCGATTTGACAAACCAAGATCCGATGAACGTACACTAGTGATTGATTGAAAATAATTTCTTGAAATTTCATGAAAAAAAGCTTTCCCTGTTCTTGATTCTCGAAATTTCACGAAAAAACCTCTCTGTTCTTCCTTCGACTCTTCCCCCACTTCATCTTCTTGAATTTAATAAGTAAGTTGAATCTGAAACTTTACTAGATTTAGCTGTATCCTATTTCTGCAAATCCCACATCTTTGAACTTTTATAGCAAACTTCATATGGTGAGGTTTTTGATTTTATTTAAGTTTGAGATTTTTTGATTTTCAGAGGGAAATTTGAGTTAATCGGTTTTTCATTGAGTTGACTCGGAATGGGGGTGTATGATTTTACGATTTAGAAATCGTGTGGACTATTTTGAGTTAGAACGGAAATTGACGTGAAAAAAAGCATGCCAGCCAAACAAGGATAAATCAAAGGTAAAGTCGAAGCCATCTGCATACAAATATAAAGACAACCTTAATAACCCAATATATAGTAGCAATACAAAGATAAATCAAAAAAGACTTCGAAGGTACCATGTAATAGATACTGAGTGTAGGACTAGAATATCGCGACAGCAATACTTCGCGAGACTAATAAACGACTGCGTCGCGAAGGAGTCGCATGAAGGAAAATAAATGACGTAATAGATGACGACAGTCAGAACATGAGGAAAGTGTGAAGACTTGGCGAGATTTAGGAGTGTTGCGAGAACAAGCAGTTGCACATTCGCGAGGATTCGCGAGTCGTTTCCGAAAATAAAGGACAGCTTAGCTGTCATCCACTATGTAATTGTAGTAGCAGGATTTCCCACACTACACCCCTTACTCGATTTTGCTTAATTAATCCCTTGGAAGATGTAAGATCAAGAACATTTATTGATTGAATTCATGAAGTGTTTACACAGGAAAGTAGAATTACACTTAGAAGTTAAAACACTCTTAAACTTTCTCTCTCCTAATGACTTGCCTCACAATTCTCCAAAGATCTCTCCACTTAAAGACTCATCTAACCCTTTATATAG
>JAJJWW010012580.1:0-20331 GCA_023531295.1 Papaver armeniacum
ACTAAGGGTGCATTGTGAACCGAGCCGACCGACGGACCGAACCGAACCGGTGGAACCGCACTCCGGTTTTGGACCGAACCGAGGTAATAAGGCAGTGCCGGTGCAAAAACTAGGAACCGAGGTCCTGGGGTACGGAGTACACGGTCAGGTACAAAGTACGCGGCCGTCTGGACCGAAAGTCCCGAATTATTAGAGCCGCTAGATTTAGGGGATAAGGGATAGTATTAGCCGTTAGATTAGAGGGGGGTATATAAGCAAACATTATAGGGTTTCTCATTTTCTTCTTCTTCTTTTTTTTCCGTCTCTCTCTGTCTCGAGAAGGACAAGAGGCGAATCGAATCAAGATCTTTCTTCTATTACAAGTGTTGATTCAAAGGGTAAGTGTTGATTCGATTAATCAGTTCTCTATTTAGATATTTTGAAACTAGGGTTTTGTAATTAAAATTTTATGAGAAGACGAATTAATTTTTTTAACGAGATCTTCATTAATGAGACTTGCGACGACAATCTTCTCTTATGAAACTAGGGTAAGTGTTGATTCAAGCGGTAATTCTTATTCGGTTCTCCTATTTTAAGAATTGTAATAATTCAGAATCTCTTGAATCTAATAATTTTACCTTTAATCTTTTGATTTTTGATTTGTAATTATTAATTGTTCATCGATTTGCAAGAGTTGATTGATTTGGCTTGGATTTGTAATAATTCTATCTATTTTTCTTAATCTTTTCTTTTGATTTTTCATTATTTCTGTTAATGAAATTAGGGTGTTTGTATTTTGAGAAATTAGGGTGTTAGAATGAGTTTTTTATTTTCTTCCATCCTGAGTTCCAACCAGATGCATGGTAGGCCCTGAGAAGTGTATATTATATGGCCTACGGTAATACCGCAAGTGCACGGCGTCTAAAGTAGAACTGGGCACGTACGGGTCGATCCCACAGAGACGAGGGTGTGCTTATGTGATCTATGGCTTTGCTAAACTGAATTCTAAAGAGTTTTGAACAATATTCGGTTTGTCGGCGGCCTGAGGTTGAGTGAAGTGGCCCAGGCTAAGGTATTTTGACTCTAAACTAAGGTAACACGGTGACTATGGGTAAGTGCGGGGTTGTGAATCCACCTCTAGTCCTATGCTAAGGCTAACCATATTTCATTCATGTCTTATACCTCCCTTTGAAGGCCTCGGGTGGAGGTATTCTTTGCAACCGACCTAATTCCTCCTAGTATAACTTTGTCTTTTCACGAGGTACAAATTATCACAAGCTCATTTGGTTGTGGGCTAACTAATTCTTCCTAAAGCAATTGAACTGATGTCACTAATTCATTCCTAGTATAGCTTGTCTTTTTATAGTACAAACTATCACAAATTCATTTGCTCCATACAGCATACAATCACTCATCTCCATTAAGCACAATAAGACAGAGAATTTGATATGATTTACTCCAACATGGGAACAGGGGTTTCATCAACACCCAGTAAATGAGATTAAAACATTAAGAAGATATAAAAACACAAATTAAATCCTAAAGTGACTGCTCTGGCTAATCCAGGCGTGCCCAATTTCACTCTCTACTCCTCCTATTTATACATGCAAGGTTTCCCCCAAAATACCTAACCCTAATTCAATTTAAAATAAAAATTAAATCAAAAGTGAAGGCAAACCCATGCTCTATTTCTCGAATCGAACTTTCCTCTTGTCACTTTCTCCCATCGATCGTCGGCGGTTGAGGTGAAAACCTAGTTTCAATTGTCTCAATCCTAGCTTCTAGGGTAAGTGAGAATCTATGGATGGAGACAAATGAAGCTAGGGTGGCGGTGAGGGAGTTAGGGGGGAGTTGTTGGGTGGTGTCGGGAAGGTGATGGTGGCGGTGAGGCTCTGGGGGGTATGGAGGTGGTGGTGCATGGAGTTGCGAGAAGAGCTCTGTCGGTGAGAAGGAGAGAAGATGGAGAAGAGAGTGGGTTGTCTCGATGGGGTGTATAGGGTTAGGTTGATAGGGTGTAAGACGGGCACATCAATGTTTGATGAGAACGTAGCAGCGACCGTTGGATGCGATGGAGTGAGATCTGAACGGTGTAGGGAGGATTGGAGTGATTTGGTGTGAAACGGGAGCATCAGTCTTTGATGGAATGAAGGCAGCGACCGTAGGATGTAGCTGAGGGAGATCTCAACGGTCAGAAGTGACGGGCTTGGATCCGGGTCACGGGTCGGGGATGGATAGCTTGGGCCCATGTCTTGTAGATGAGTTGCTACTTGTTGAGTTGCAACTGTTGCGCGCGCGGGCTTCGGCTTTCTGCTCCATAGACACTTGACTCCAATTCTTTGCTCTTTGGCTCCTCAGATTCTCCGAGCTTTATTTATTACCTAAAAACACAAAATTAATTAATACAAATATTTATTCTTGAAAACAAAGAAAACACTAATGCGGGATAATATCGATTTCCTAAGCGCAAAGATGAGTAAAATGCCAATAAAAAGGTGTATAAATATACACTATTTGGCACTCATCAAATACCCCCAAACCTGAATTTTACTTGTCCTCAAGTGAAACGAGAAATGAAGAGATCCTAACTATACCCCTGTCGCAGTCTCGAATGCATTTAGCGTATGCACTAAGCCTTTAAACCCCTAGGTGTCCCTAGTGGACGAGTTGTAGTCTCGTGAGGGTTTACCGAGAGGTGTACCCACAAAACCTTCTCCAACCCGGGAATGTAAAAGAGTCTCAAGCCTCCAAGAAGCTATGAGGACATAGAGTTTACGCATGCTAGTGAGAAGTTAGAACTATCAAGAACGCATTCTCATCCTTAAGTCTTTGAGCGAGAAGTAACCATACCATATGAAAGAATTCGGATTCGATTGTGATCATAAGTCTCAACCACGCCTCACCATTAGGGTTTTATGATAATTGCACTCAAAAAGATCGCTTTTTAGTCTCTTGTGTGCGGCGGGAATAAAGAGAGAAATCACACACGTTGTAGGTAAGAAGGATAACCTTCCGAAATAAAATCTGGAGACTCCACAAAAGTGTGGACAAAAAGAATCTTTTTCTAATGATCTCTAAGAAAGGAAATCAACCATTAGCAAGGGGTGGGAGTACTCACTACCTTTTCACCCGATCGGCAATTAACATCACTCTCTCATAAGAACCATAGAAATGTCTTCAATCTTCGGTCTTCGGTCTTCAGTCTTCAACTATTGATGACGAACTTCTGAACTTCACAAAAACTTAATAATTTTTTTTTTTTTTTTTTAACAAACACTAACAACGATAAAATTTAAATTTTCACAAACTTCATTAATTCTCATCTTCTTTTCCTTTGAAATATGTAACCTTGGACTATCTCAATTTTTCTTCAAATATTCTCGCTAATGCTCAAAACTGCGGCGATGATGAGTTTCTATGGGTCTTGCTGATTGAGAGAGAGATGCTAGCGCAATCGATATTTAGAAGGAGTTTTCATCTTTAGAGCGTCACCCTCATGATTGCCGGAATTAGCACTCAAGAGATCAAAAGTAGTCTTGAAAGTGGTGCGAAGTTGGGTAGCTCACCATTCTACCCGGAATTGACGTACGGTGACACACACTCTAAAAGCTTTTCTAGAAAGTCACAAAGAGTGAAGGTCGGTACCTTGCTTGATGTAAAATGGGTAGTCTCCACTATGGGTGATCACAATTCTACTACCGAATATCTAAACATCACCTAATTAAGCCCTTCGGTATGGTTAAATCCAACTTTAACGCTCTAATCAACTAAGAAACCCGATTGTGTTCTCAGGTACTTCCAAGTTACGTTATTTCGGTTGATAATCTCTATGTAAACATAGCTAAAAGCATGCTCGTGACTCTAAAATCTCTAAGGTTGGAGGTTTTACAAAAAGAGTTTTTTTTTTTTTTTTGGAAATAAAAGGTAAAATAAAAGACTAAAAACTCTAAATGCAAAATAAAAACTAAAAACTCTAAATGCAAATGCACCCCCAAACCTAAATCAAACATTGTCCTCAATGTGTCACGAGATAGGAAAAATTTAAACGATCACGTACCACGAGAACTATCTTTGATAAGATAAAAGGGAAGAGATTAGGATGTCGGCGGGAGCAAGGTTGGGCTTCATTCGTCAAGGCTAGAATCCAATATTCTCAACGGAGATCATATCGGATTAGCATAATATATGTGCAAGAAGACTCAATAGAATCAAGAAAAGAAAATTTAACAAGTCCCTCTTGGATTATATACAAAAATTCACCATAAACTAACAATCTAAAGAGTTGAGGATCAACCCAATAGAAAATATATACAAACATCAACAGCCTTACACGGATATAACAAGAGAGTGCAAGTAAGACTGCAGAGATGTGAAGGAGTTTCCCCCAAACCTAAATTTGTGAACGGTGTGTTTGTGAGAACAAAATCTTGCAATTTTAAAGGTACATCATGCAAAAGGTCTAACTCAAAATGAGTTTTGCTAATTACAGGCGGGCACATACATATTCCAACCGTGGCTCCTTAAGAGTGTTATACTTTGATGCAAAATAGTCCAAGAGGACTTGGGAAGCACAAAGTTCTAGGCCTAAGTTAGGCATTTTCGAGAAAAGTTGGTTTTGCAATTTTGTGACAAACTACACCTAGGTTTGGTGGAGGAGTATCAATTTGTGACTCGGGAGAGAGGTTAGGTACATCTAAGTTATTTTCATGTATAAAATCATTTGTACCATCACACACTTTCTAAGGTCGGAAAAGGGTAAATCATGTTCACCGGCATAGAACAATTCATCAATCACCAAGTCATAATCATCGGAAAGTAACATATTATGATATGGGCGTGGAAGACACAACAATAATATCATGATCCAAAGAACATTAGTGTCTTGAGAAGATTCATCTGTCTAAGTCACAAACAAGTTGTGAAGCATGCTCACATTCATGAAAGAATTTCACAAAGCCAAGCTCGGAAATCCATATCACATATATGAATGTTAGAAGAGGTATCATTCATAGGGTTCATGAAAGAGACGCCTAACGTCTACGAACCAAAAGATTCCATCATATTTTACGCATGCACATGCTCTTCTAACATATCATATTCATCATCATCATCATCATAACAAAAATGCATTTCCTATTAGCATTTCTAGTGTACTCATTTTCCTCTAGATTAGGTTCATATTGGAGGTGTTAGTTGCATGAGTAGGAAGAGAAACACTATTTTCAAGATTTTCTTTATGAGGGACAATAATCATTCTATCATGAACTTGCCTTCCATTCTTCTTTTTCTAAATGAATCGGATCATCTTTAAGAACATGTGACATTGTTCAATGGAGGGAGAGTCTTCAATAGTGGGTATGCATGTTTCATATGAATAATCATTAAATGGTTGTGCTCATGGTTCACTAGAGAAGGGATGATCATGCATGTTGCTATATGGATGGTCATGTATTGCATTCAATTCAAGCCTAGCATTTTGCTCCATGAGAGTTTCCATTAGTGATTGTAGACAAGGAGTCGGGGGAGTATAAAATTGTTCAACTCCCCACTGTGGTGGTGATACATGTGCTCATGATGGTTAGGGTATGAGTACTCAGGTCGGGGCCCCGAGAAGGCTCATAAAATTCCCTAAAGTCACTATGGTATGTGGGGTGTTCATCATGAAAGATGCCCGTAAGCAAGCTCTCTAAGGGATTTGTTAGTATCCCTGATTGCGAGACCAAAATCGACATGATTTAGTACTCAAATTGAACTCAAAATCTAGTTTGGTTTATGGTGGGATTTTTGGTTTATTGGGTTTTGGTTTTGATGGGTTTCATTTGGTTTTGTTGGGAAAGTGTTTGGACCTTGGTTGCCTGACCCGGTGTGTAGCTTAGTCTTTTGCATGGCCCAGATTAGATAGGCCAAGTTATGTGGGCTCAGTGGGTGCAAAGCTCGGCTTTGGGGCAGTAGTTGACTATGATTGTGGGCTCACGGTTGTGCGAGTCAAGCCCAAATTTTATTAGCCCGGAGTGGCGAGTTTGAGTTTGGTTGCGGCCTGGTTGGGTTCAGTGAGCCCAACTGGTGTGGTCGGTCATTGACAATTGATTGTGGGCTCACGGTTATGAGTGCAAGCCCAGTTGATGGTCTTCGGGTTGGTTGTCTTGAGCTTGGCAAGCTCATGCATTGGCTGTGTGCATGTGTAGTGTGCAAGTCGGGCAAGCCACACAAGTTATCACAGGTTGAGCACCAAATAAGGCTTGCAATCAGCCAAAACAAGCAGGGTATGCAAAGGTTGCAGGTCAGATAGCTTGGCTTTAGTTGTGACCCAACACTTGCAGCTTCAGGGGGCTATGAGTGGCTCACAAGGTCCGGGGTGAGGTTTGGAAACCTGCGACTCTGAGGGCCTGGTGCATTTTAAATACATAGCAAGGCGAATCACAGCATCATCATGCAGCTCATTTAGATTTCGGAAAAGCAATTTCACAAATGCACTGAGTTTAGTGCTAGTTGGGCTAACCTCCATGCGCGGCTCAAAGAATCAGGGTAGTGCTTGTGCACATGAGCAATACAGTCAAGACACCGACATGGCGGAACCACTCACCTGAAGTGCAGGAGTTTCTCAACAGCTTTTCAAAACCCAAGTTTTGCTCCTCTTTCTTCCACTCCTTGGGCTTGCTCAGCAGCTACCTGCTAGGTCAACACAAAAGTTTTAATTCCCAAATTTGTTTAACAAAAGACCAAATTTCGGCAATGGGTATTTGATGGATTAGGCCAACGTAGCTGGATTGAACCAAATGTGACAGATTAGGCCAGGCTGAATGGGAATGGTGATTGATGTGATAATGTTAAATGAGAATACACAATGAGATGGAGTGAAGATGCAAAGAATTTCTACAATGCAAGTAAACTCACCGAGATGCAATGAGAAAATAAGAACTACAATGCGAAACTATAATGCATATGCACGAGATGTTTAACGACTAAGTTACACAAACAAAGACTAAAAACAGTTAAATGCAAATATAAACGGGGAGCAAAACTTAGCTAGAAGATGCGGAATTACAAACATTTAACTAAGTTATAGATGCGGGGTGATCTTACGAGATGCACAGAGATTAGGCTACAAGATGACCCAAACTAACTAAGGAAGAACTAGACTAACAACCAAATCATGAGGTAATGATGCGGGGTGGAAATGTACAGGAAGAATTGCAAT
This sequence comes from Papaver armeniacum, assembly GCA_023531295.1. Classification (NCBI taxonomy): domain Eukaryota; kingdom Viridiplantae; phylum Streptophyta; class Magnoliopsida; order Ranunculales; family Papaveraceae; genus Papaver; species Papaver armeniacum. Next base: position 7,175 of record JAJJWW010012580.1, read on the forward strand.
GCAGGCTAATAAAGTTACAATGCTAAGTTCTGAGATGCGGTTTATAAGAAAATTAAACTAAGTTACACTACGGGGAAGCTAAGCTACAAAAATCGAAGTATAACAATGGAAACTAAGTTACACTAGATATGTACAGGGGTGAATAAATCTCAGTAAAGACAAGCAATGGATCACAGGGCACACGCCAAGTCCCCGGCAGCGGCGCCAAAAACTTGGTAGGCCCTGAGAAGTGTATATTATATGGCCTACGGTAATACCGCAAGTGCACGGCGTCTAAAGTAGAACTGGGCACGTACGGGTCGATCCCACAGAGACGAGGGTGTGCTTATGTGATCTATGGCTTTCTTAACTGAATTCTAAGAGTTTCAGAACAATATTCGGTTTGTGTTTAATTTAGAGTTGAGTGAAGTGAACTGAGCTAAGGTATTTTGACTCTAAACTAAGGTAACACGGTGACTATGGGTAAGTGCCAGGGGTTGTGAATCCACCTCTAGTCCTATGCTAAGGCTAACCATACTTCATTCATGTCTTATACCTCCCTTTGAAGGCCTCGGGTGGAGGTATTCTTTAGCAAACTGACCTAATTCACTCCTAGTATAACTTTGTCTTTCACAAGTACAAATTATCACAAGCTCATTTGGTTGTTGGCTAACTAATTCTTCCTAAAGCAATTGAACTGATGTCACTAATTCATTCCTAGTATAGCTTGTCTTTTTATAGTACAAACTATCACAAATTCATTTGCTCCATACATCATACAATCACTCATCTCCATTAAGCACAATAAGACAGAGAATTTGATATGATTTACTCAACATGGGAACAGGGGTTTCATCAACACCCTGGTAAATGAGATTAAAACATTAAGAAGATATAAAAACACAAATTAAATCCTAAAGTGACTGCTCTGGCTAATCCAGGCGTGCCCAATTTCACTCTCTACTCCTCCTATTTATACATGCAAGGTTTCCCCCAAATACCTAACCCTAATTCAATTAAAATAAAAATTAAATCAAAAAGTGAAGGCAAACCCATGCTCTATTCGCTCGAATCGAACTTTCCTCTTGTCACTTCGCTCGCATCGATGGGTGAAACCCTAGTTTCAATTGTCTCAATCTAGCTTCTAGGGTAAGTGAGAATCTATGGATGGAGACAAATGAAGCTAGGGTGGCGAGGGAGTTAGAGAGTTGTTGGCTCAGTGTCGGGAAGGTGATGGTGGCGGTGAGGCTCGGGGGGTGGTATGGAGGTGGTGGTGCAGAGTTGCAGAGCAGAGCTCAGTCGGTGAGAAGGAGAGAAGATGGAGAAGAGAGTGGGTTGTCTCGATGGGGTGTATAGGGTTAGGTTGATAGGGTGTAAGACGGGCACATCAATGTTTGATGCGAACGAGCAGCGGCCGTTGGATGCGATGGAGTGAGATCTGAACGGTGTAGGGAGGATTGGAGTGATTTGGTGTGAAACGGGAGCATCAGTCTTTGATGGAATGAAGGCAGCGACCGTAGGATGTAGCTGAGGGAGATCTCAACGGTCGAAGTGACGGCTTGGATCAAGGTCACGGGTCGGAGATGGATAGCTTGGGCCCATGTCTTGTAGATGAGTTGCTACTTGTTGAGTTGCAACTGCGCTTGTGCGGCTTGCTTCGTCGCTTCCATAGACACTTGACTCCGATTCTTTGCTCTTTGGCTCCTCAGATTCTCCGAGCTTTATTTATTACCTAAAACACAAAATTAATTAATACAAATATTTATTCTTGAAAACAAAGAAAACACAAATGGGGATAATATCTCGATTTCTAGCGCAAAAGATGAGTAAAATGCCAATAAAAAGGTGTATAAATATACACTATTTGGCACTCATCAATGCATGTTTTTGCTTGTTGTTTAGCTTCTCGAATTCCTTCTGTAAGTCATAGTAATCATTTTCGTCTTGACCATGTCTAATTCTGCTTTGATATCTTTAATCTCTTTATTGATATATAATAAGTTATTGCCATGCTCAATTGCACTTGTTGTAGGTAGGATCATCTCCTTAGTATTGATTGCCGCCTCATCTTAACTTGTTCGATAGCAACACCCGATTCATAAAAATGTATTCTAGTAAGTAGCCTAATCTTTTCCTATGTATGTATCCATGATTAGTGAAGAAGTTGGATACTGTTGTAATAAACTAGTTCAATGTGATAGATCCTGTAATTGTTTCATAAAAAATGATCAAGTATCATGGTGATGGTCCTGTCATGTGTGTGAGAAAGAAAATCTAAAATCAAAGTATAGTTAGTTAACAACCTGCCATTTAAGACACATTTGACTAGATAGATTAACCTAGAGCCTTGGAACTTGCTAGATGATGTGGCTGGTCGACTGGTCTATGGAATATGGTCATTTCATAGCTCTTGTTAGAGGCTTAGAGCAGTTTGGTACTTTATTTTACTCTTGCTATGCCCTGTCCACCCTTTACTCTTGCTGTGCTCTTTACGGAAGCACAGAAATAAGGTTTTGTGCTGTGCTATGCCCCCGTCCACACCCTTTATACTATTTTTTTGCATTGATTAATTTGATAGAGATAGTATACGGGTTCATGTATTCTTAATTATAAACTTGTTTCTTTAATTTCGTCTTTTGTTAATCATGCTTCTCACTTAAATGTTATAAAAAAATACTTAATACTTATATGGAAATGTTTGTCGTTGATGGATGCATCAATTTCAGCTAGGGTTAGGAACGTTATATGGCGCCATTTCACTAGGAGAAATGTTGAAGAAGCCACTTGCAATTATTGTGGGAAGGACTTATAGGGCTAACATCTCCGGAAATGGAACTTCTCGCCTTGTGGAAGCACTTTTAACGAGATGCACCCGCAATCCTAATCATAACAGAGCTCACATAAATAATGCTTAGAACAATGTCTTTAATATTTAAGAACTTTTATATGTATGACTATGATTATATTTATATGAATTCACTTTTATATTGATTCTTATTTCATTTCGATTCTTACTTCTTAATTCATTTCATTTGATTGATTCGATTCATCAAGTTCTTATTTCATTTTGATTCGATTCAGTTTTTAGTTGATTCGATTGATTCGTTTTTAGTTGATTCAGCTTTAGTTTTTTAGTTCTTATTTCATTTTAGTTCGAGTTCGGTTCTTAATTCATTTCGTTCTTAATTCATTTCATTTCTTAATGCATGGATGTGTTTTCTCGGTGATCAAGCATGGATGCATCAAGTCAAGCTCATGGAGCAGACACATTTCTCCTACACCTACAAGCGCTACACCTACACCTACCATCTGCATAACAAATACACGGTTGTTGGATCCTGCATCCAACCAATGAGATGGAGCAACTGACCAAAGACAATAGATGTAGAAGCTACTTACTCAAGTTGGTGCCAAGATAACATCGACATATGGAATCATTTCACTAGGAAGAATGTGCAAGAAGTTTGAGTGTAATTATTGCAAGAAGATAATAAAGGCTCATCTTGGAAGGAATGGTACAAGTGGAATGTGGAAGCACTTCAATGGAGATGCGCAGTAATCCTAACAAGCCAAAGCCAAAAAGGACAACAAACTTCCGACATTAAAACCGCAACATTTGTGAGGATGAAGGTCGGTTAGTCTCTACTATTTTCAGTCAAGAGAAATGTAAAAGGGCAGTTGTTGAGTTTATTATAATTGATGAGATGTCCTTTAGAGCAGTTGAGGTGAAGGTTTTAGGAGAATGATGCATGTCTTAGAGCCTAGATTTGTTGTGCCAGGTAGAATGACTATTTATAGATGTTTATTAGAAATGTATGTATGCGAGAAAGAAAAGTTGAAAAAATTACTTCAAGTCAACCAAGCGAGAGGTTAGTTTGACAACGAGACACATGGACTTCACCAAACAATTTCAACTACATCCGTATGTGATTCACTTTGTTGATCAAAGACTTTGGAAGTTAGAAAAGAGAATTATTATGTTTTGTGAGGTTAGTGGTCACAAAGGAATTGATATTGGTGAGATGTGGAGAAATGTTTGTCGATTGGGGCTTAAAGATGTGTTTCTTGTCACTTTGGATAATGCGAGTGCAACAAGGTAGCAATGGATTATTTGACCACTAGTATTGTTTCAATGACAAGGGCGAGGTAAGAGAGAGCTAAGTACTTGCATGTAAGTATATGTATATGACTTATTATTTTTTACTTTCTACTTAGGATTATGTTTATTAGTTACTTTGTTAAAATATCGATAGTAATACTTGTTTGAATTCACCTTTTTCGTAAGGTGTGCAGCTCATGTGCTTGCACTGGTGGTAAAAGATGTTTGTGAGGGTTTACAACAAATCAATTGCAAGAATCAGGTCGTTGTTAAGTATATAAAGGGTTCTCCGGCCTAGGTTGGCTAAGCTTAGGCGTTGTGCAAAATTAGTTGAATAGAGTCAAATGTAACATTGATATTAGATGTTAAGACTAGATGGAACATCACATTCTTGATGCTGTGTCACTTGAAGTGTATGAAAAGCATTTATTAGGTTAGAAAGGTATGACAAGGAATATCGAAGTTGTTTTATTTCCCAAAACAAAGTGAGAAAGATCTACCCAATGCTAATGATTTTGATGTTGATGTTAATGTTGGTGAAGAAGAAGAAGAATTTAGTGAAGAAGAACAAAGAAGAAGAAGAAGAAGAAGTTGAGGTGAAAGGAAAGAAGAAGGCTAAAAGAAGAAGAAAAAGGTAGTAGTGAGGAAACCTGCTCCATGTGAAGAGGATTTGGATCTTTGCTGAGGCCTGGTCAAATGTTTGAAAGTATTCTTTGATGCCACCGTTGCATTTTCAATCAACTAAGGTAACAACAAACACTTTCTTATGGCAATTAGTTATCATTTATGAGCAACTAGTTGAGTTTAGAGATAATGTAGATGAAGATCCTTTTATTGCTAGTATGGTGGAAAAATGTTTAAGAAGTATAACAAATATTGGGGTGATTATGAAAAGATGAATTCTACAACCTTTTTTTGCCATGTTGTTGGATCCTAGAGAGAAAGAAAAGGGACTACAATTTGCTCTTGAGCTCTTGTATGGGAAGAATTCTTCTAAGGTTGAATCATATGAAGATTGTTATGTTGGATTTTAAGATTCTATTTGAAGAATATAAGGATGTGTATTCAGTTCATGAGGAAGAGTCAAGTAGTTCTATCCAGGGACAAGCCAAAGCAGTGGTTAGTAAACCAGGGGAAGGGCCAAGTCGTATGAAAGAGTTGATGTCAAGGAGCAAAGAGGTTCAAGAGCGCCCCAAATGATGATGTGGGAAAAATGGGTAGTTGGATAGATATTTCATTGACAAGTATGAAGAAGGTGAAGGAGAAGATGATGAGGAGGAGTTTGACTTATTGGGTTGGTGGAAGGCCAGTCAGTACCAAGTATAAGATACTTGGACATATGGCTAAGGACATATTAGCCATTCCAGTGTCTCATTGCCTCCCGAGTCCGCACTAGTACGGAAAGCGAGTCTTAAGTCCTTGTAGAAGCTCTTTATCTACAAGGACAATTGAGGCATTGCTTTGCACACAAAGCTGGCTAAGGAAGCCAATACAACTTGATCTTCTATCGATTACATACCCAGGATGAAGATGTTGAACTTGAAGAAGGTAACATACAAACATAAAGTCATAAAGTGATATCCATATTACATTATTGCTTGTGTTTGTCGTAAGAATAGATATAGATTATAGACTAATAGTTACTAATACTAATCGCTATTATTTGTTTTTGTAGCGTTACTTGGTCCTATCAACAATAATGCCATTGCCACCACAAGTGCTGCTGCTGACATGGATTAGAACATCAAGATTCAAGACTACACTATCCAGTCATTGCACAAGTGCTGCTGCATATCTACTTGTTTTTTTTTCCTTCAGATTTTCAAGACTTCTTAGTCAGTGTGTGTTTTTTGTGATATAGATGTCTCCCAGTGAGATGATCTACTACTAGAGTACTTATTCTTTTTCGGATTTTTCAAGACTTTGGTTGTTTGGCAGCACTTTGGTTTGCTAATACTTGCTACTTATTAGTTATTGGCTTATTCTACTTGTTCTTTGATTGAGAATCGGAAGATATTACTTAATATATTGAAAAGCGGGTAAAAGCAGTACTTAGATTGAAAACGGAAAATGACATAAATATATGTCACGGAAAAGGTGCAGTGAATGCAGGAACCGTCTGATGCCCAGAATGAATGCCGGGAAGAAATTACAAGGAATGAGTCTTAGGTCCGAAAATATAGAGGCAAGTGCAGGGGTACATGTACTCGGTCTCGTCAAGAACCGAGCCGAACCGTACCATGTGCACCCTTATGTCATACCAACAAGACTCATCAATGGGTTGATCAACTGGCCAATTACGGTTCCAAATATAGCGAGCACACGAGATAACACTGACCCAGAATCTTCACTTTAGCCTGTTCGCCAGGTACATTAAGTACCCTTGATGGCAGGCTCAATTCAGTTCAACCTTTGCAACAACCCATTCGAGAATGTAATGTACCAAATCTCTACATAAAACATGTTAACCAATGATGAAAATTTTCCCATCGAACTATTATTAACCTAGAAACTCTCGCCTTAGGATCGAACCACGGGGAGTTGTACATGGACCGGTAACATGAAGAACACAACCGCATCCCGCAATGTACGGCTTCGAGAAATTTTGTAGTCAGTAAATCACCTTGAAAGAGTGTAGATTGTCAAGCTGCTAGCGTTCTCAGTTGTTCAAATGGGCGTCTTATTCATGCTTTGAAAAGAATTTTACAAGAAATCGAGATGATATAACATGTCGATAATGCGAGGAGATCAAGCAATACATAATGAGAGAAAATTAACCGGTGGAATCTAATTAAATCTATACACATAAGTTTGATATTCAGATTAACCGATTTGATATTCACATAAGTTTTTATTGGGGTATTTTCTCAAATAGTTGAAGTGCATGTAAAGGGCGTATTTTACCACTGACTAAACAAAATTTTGACAGATTCAATCAAGGTTCGTTTCATAAAAACCATTAAATCTATACCCCCATTCAAAAATTGGTGGGGAAATCAATTGCGTTTGTATTATAGATTGTAATTAAAAAAGAGGATGGTTATGTACCTGAGTCTTTGGTAGTGATGGTGGGGATTATCGAGAATCAAAATTGGCATGGATCAAATCCAATCAACCGGTATGTCTTGAAACAGATTTGAAATAATGTTAAAAGAAATATGTAATGGTGGTGATGGTGTTCTTTGGAGGTGGAGGTAGAATTGGCGGGAAGGAAGGAGGAAGGTGGTGGTGGTGAATAAAAACGGAAATACGAAATGCTTGAATTAGTTGGTCATGGTTCCACGTTGGTGGTACAGGTTACTTGTGGAGATGGTGGAGACGGTGCGGTGGTTATTCCGCTAGTGGTGGTGGTGAAGTCGTGAAATAGAGACATAGTACTATGAATGAATTCCATCAAGTATCGGGGTGTTTTAGTCTTTGCAGCTCCCAAGAGTCAAAGACCATAAATCAGGATCAATACTTTTATCAAATTGTAAATTATGTGTAGTTTTTATTTGAACCATCATTTGGGGCATACAATAAAATTTTGGGGCATCTGATCTTATTATGCCATCCAATGCAAAATGCTAAGGGTGTCCTAGTGATGCTAAAGTTATTGTTATACCCTTACATAGTTTAAATTACGGTAATACCCTTCCACTAAATTAAATTCTAATCCTAAAACTCCCCCACTAATTAACCCATCCCCCTAATTAACTACCCACCCACTAATTAACCGTTACCCACTAATTAACCCACTAACAACCGTTACTTCAAAAAAAAAAAAAAAAAAAATTTAAAACCAAAAACCCTTCTCTCTCACTCTTCTTTTCATCTTCTTCTCCAAAAACACAAACAAAATTCTGAAAATTTCTTTCTTCGATTAAGTTGTCGATTAAACACATTAATGGCACCTCGTGTTAAGCGATGCCCTAGAAATACGTCTTTAATCCTGGTGTGTTTTTCGTAGCATCTCAATCTAGGGTTTTTTGGAAAAGATGGTGATGAAGAGGATAGTGAATTGATTGGTGTTGGAGAGTTAGTAATAGAGACCGATTCTTTAAAATTGCACATAGAAAGGTATTTCCCATAAACCCATTGCTTTTTTTTTGCGTATTTCGTTGATTTATGACATGTAATCGATGATTCCTCTAGGTTTTGGTAGTTCCAGAGTAGTGTTCGAGTGAGAATTTACTTGGTAGAACTTAATTTTTCTGAGATGAAGAGCAGTTGATTCGGCTGAAAACTTGTTATATTTTGAATATCGAGCCGAACCACTAAGTCCGGCTTATACTTTTTTTTTTTTATGATAATCAGCCGAACATGAATACCATTATTTAATAACCGATCTAACACAGTTGGGTATATTGTTCGGCTCATTGTGATAAATATTGAATGTGCCGAACTTTTCTCTGACCATGGCTAACACTGTTGAACATATTGTTCGGTTCATTTTGATAAATATCTAATGTGCCAAACTTTACTCCGTGTATGGCTAATAATCCTTCTTACTCTGTTGGGAACATTGTTCGGCTCATATTGATAAATATCGAATGTGTGAAATTTTGCTTGTGTATGGCCAATAGCTTCTATAAACTTGTCACTTATAGGTGACTTATCACATTGTGTAGTAGAATCATATTTATATAATTTGGAAAAATAATTAAGGTTTGTCATTTGTTTTAGCACCCATTCGGGAAAATTCAAAGCCAAGCTTAAAAGGAGAACATTGGAAGTGACTCCTTCTAACTAAAAAATTCCCAAACCTCGAGGTGGTGGCACAAAGAACTTACATACGGGTAAGGGGAATTGACACGACTTGCTTTTGCACAGTAGAACAAAGAGGATGACAATGATGAAGATGTTGGTGAGGAAGGTCAAGAAGAACTAGAACAAGAACAAGTTGTTACATCAAGGGAAACATGTAAGCACATTCCTTATCCGGATAATGTAATACGTCCTCGCAGGGATGGTTTTCCCCACGGTCTCCCGGAAGATGGTGGAAAGAGTGTTGATTGGCTACAAGAGTCATGGGCGAAGAGAATTTACGAGACTCAGATCTGAGGATGCGGTCCACGTGCTTAGACGCAAAGTCTGCCAGCGTTGGGATATTTTCAAAGAGGCTCTGAGGTGGTGGCTTTAGTACAAGGCTGCGGTTTATGGCCTCTTATTTTCTATGCACAAGAGAATTTGATGCAGTAACAAACTCAACCTTTTGTGAGAGATTTTGTCGGAGACTTACATTTCATCTCCCCTTTGGCGAGATGTCAATTATACGATGTTACGGAAGATTAGTCTTCTTAGAATGAAGGGGAAAATGTGAACTCGAGAGGTTTATGAAATGACTTGGGATGAGTTGTATGTCTTGTTGAGAAACTCTTGGTTGGCCAAAAAATACAGACAAAATTGGAGTTTTCTGCTGACTGCTAAAGAGGGGTGAGTTTGTGGATTTAGCACAAAGAAGTTGAAGAAAATCAAGTTCAACGCTTTGAAAAGTATTTTGGAGACGAAAGACAAAATTTCAACGGAGACTTGGTTATGGGTGAGGTCACATCTAGAGGCGCTTGCTACCTCCTGTTGTTGTATACTTTAGGAAGTGTTATATTTCCCGATAACAATGGAAGGGTTATTTGGTGTTTGATACTTCCATTTTGTCCAATGTTAGCGTTTGGTCTAACTTTTGTCCAACTTAGGATTTGGTACATGGAAATGACGTTGACTCGCGTTGACCAGGTTAAGTCGTGAGCCTGGCTAAGTTTTTGGTTAAATAATATGTAAATACTAAAATATATTCATCTTTAGTAACAATGACTAACCTTGTCCTCGACCCATCAAAAAAAATGACGGTCCACATTAGATCTTCACACATCTAAGATATTAATGGCTAAGATTCCAAAAGTCTTTGTTTCATTTTTTATCATCTCTCACAAACAAAAAACCTATCGCTCCTCCCTTTGTAGAAATCCGTTCATACACAAAAAGACCCAATCTCCGTCTCTGTTTTCTTCTTTAAATCCCATGTTGTGATTTTAAAAATCATTCCCCTCCTCCTTTCAAATCAATTTTCTTCCCTGAAGTTTTAGATCGAGAATTAAATTTGATTTAGTTTAATTTGTGACTAAATCCCATATTAAGTCATTCTTCGATTTGTTTTCACACTCTAAATCATAACCATTTTCCGTTAATCATCTCAAGTAAAGCTTTGATTTCATCTTGATTTTGAGCTCTTTTTGGTATTTGATTCGAGTGAGGCTACGCGCGAAGTAGCAATTTGGACTCTTTCTCGTGTTTGATCAGTGGATTTGAGGAATTTTAAGGTTTTTCTTGTGTTCAATTTTGGTTTGAGAGGTGTAAATTTTGATGTTGGTATGAAATCATAGATATATAGGTTGAAGTTTTTACAGTGTGCATAGAAATTGAAATAATGGATTTTTTGGTTGTAATGGGTTCATGAAATCGAGGTTATGCAAATTGAGCATGCGATGATTGTTTTGCTTTTGTTTTCATTTTGGGTTCATGATTTATTTCTATAGTTTGTCGTATGGCGATGTTGAGCGACAACAATTGAAATGGAAGAAAAAAGAAGGCGGTGATTTTTAGATTTGGGGATGAACATGAAATTGGGGTTCTTATTGATTGGATTGTTAACGGTCATCTAACGATTATTCCGATTGGATTGTTAATGGTCATCTAACGACGTTGAGTAATAATTTTTTTTTTTTTTAGATTTAACATAGTCAACTAGGGTCAACGTCAATTCCAAGTACCAACCCCTAAGTTGGACAAAAGTTATACCAAACACTAAAGTTGGCCAAAATGTAAGTATCAAATATCAAATAACCCTGATAGGCTTGGTGTAATGCTCAATAACTTCAATTGTTAAGGGATTTGAAAATCTGCCACAAGTACTCTTGGGGAACCGCGGCCTTTTCTTTCCTATTCGAGAAACTTGGAACTGCCTCTAGGTTAACAAGTAGAAACATTGGAGGTTATTTCACAATGATTCGAGGGTAAGTTTTTACATTGTAGTTCCATTCAAGACAAAACTCGGCTTAAAATTATCGTTTTCTTATCTTAAGAACCTACTTTCTCAAGAGGTTAGAGCTTTTAACTTAGTGTTTTGCACATAAGCTGACATACATTTCAAGTTGACAACCTCCATGATCGATTCTCTTTGATCCTAATAAATAAGTTTTGGGATTTTTTTAATATTGTTGGTGAGGTATGGATATATGACCATTTCAGGAATTGGATTTTTCAGGGAAGATGACAAGTGGTGGATACATTCCCTACCTCGGCCAAATGGAGTTTCAAGGAAAATAAGTAGAGGAATAGAAAAGGAAATCTTGATAGCTTTGAGAGAAAAGTTAGACTCTTTATTTCTTGAACAAGTTGTATTTCAACCATACAAAAAGGATGAAAAATGATAAAGTTGTTGATGATGAAGATATGCCATTGGGGATGTACTATGGGCCATTGTTTTATCCCGAAAGGCTTTTCAGTGTTGATCCCGTCAGGTGCTTCTGTCAATATGGATTTATCAAGCGATTCGGTGCTAAAAGGTCTAAAAGTTCCTAGGTGTTGCCCAAGGGTTCTAAGGGAACAAAAATGCGGAAAGTTCATGGAATGCGAATATGATCGATCCTACCACTGATTTTTGGGATAAATTGGAAGAGAACAAATTAAGTTGGTTGACTTAGAAGAGTTGCGTGAAGATCCTTGTGAAGTTGACAAACATATAGATTGAGTATAGCAAATTTCACATCAAGTCAAGCTTTGGTAGATGGTAATAGAGGGAAGCGAACACAAAAGGAAGTGGAGCCGAAGGCAGGAAGAACCTGAGGCATGGTTGAAGATGTTTCAAAGTTGATGTGATTTTAACAAGTTATAGAAAGTAGTAGTAGAAGTTAAGTTCAACATGACTTGTAAAGTTTGATTTAAAGAAACACTAAAACAAAGAAAATATACTTCAGAGCATCACCAAATCTCGGCGGGACTTAGGATTTCACCATTAATCACATTCAATTGGTTAGTTATGTTGATTCACCAACAACCAGCCTCTTTTATGGACTCTTTTCTTTTTGCGAAAGATTTTTGTAAAAGATTAATTGTAAAATCATAAGCATGGTGCATCAAAAGCTCCAAGTCTAAGCATACACCATCAGAACAAATCACAAATAATTAATAAAAATCATAAATCAATTAATCAATTAAATCTGATGCAAAAGTCATAGAATCAAATATAGTTACCAAACAATTGTGAAATAAGGCTTCCTCCATTCGTCCCAATGTTGGGGTTTAGCTCCTCATATTAATCATAATCTCAAAATATGTGTTTATGGCTCAAAAAATAATTAAAATGATGAAAATCAATAAAGCATTTGTTTACTGTTGGCAGCGTATTGGCGCTAAAACCCCATTTATTCTGAGAAGATCGGCCCCATTCATGGTATTGTAGAACTAAGAACGTCAATGGGTCCGGGTCCTCCCAGGTACCACTAGACCCGGACCCTACTTATGAAATCGGGTCGGTTCCTGAATTTGTGGTTGAGAACCGGACCGTTTAAGACTTCGGGTACGTCGGTTCGGTACCCATTGATTTATTAGAAAACTATGAAAAAATCTTAAAAAACTCAATTTCTTTTCCTATTTTTAAGCTTGAATCTAAATTTTTTTGTAAAGTTTATTATTATTTCTTAAATTAATGTACTAAATAAAAAGATTAAATGTAAGAAAAAATGAAAATGAAAAAAAAAAATCAAAGCCAAAACTAGCAAAATGCTTCTAATTTTGCTAAAAAGATGAATAAAAATATGAATAACCGGGTACTCTTCAGTACGGGTATTACCCCGTTTGAACCGTTAAGATTGGTTAAATCGGATAATTACCCCGTCGGGTCCTAAGTTGTTGGGTCCAACTTTAGGACACGACCAGAACCACGAAATCTAACGGGTCGGTTAGGGTAATAGGTACCGATTGACAGCCCTAATAGCCTTAACTGCTTGTTACAAATATTAAAATCTGAAAAAGCGGCTTGTCGTGAATGGTATTTTGTTCTTCAGATCTCCTAATCTTCTTCCCCGCTCGCCATCGACTCGCA